>JAQIXG010000648.1:0-29216 GCA_034700105.1 Oconnorella tubifera
TATTATGACGTTAAACTTAGTACAACAAACAAAGGATACAGCAGTATATTACTAGGTGTAACTAAACTATCTTTAGATGAATTTATAACAGCAATAAGACTGAAAGCGAATATGCTGAACATGTCTAGAGTCAGTGAAAGCAAGAACTGAACAAAGAAGCGATAATTGCTGCGTCCTATGCAGTTATTTACCCAAGGACAGTGGTGATCAAAAACCTGAAATATAAAGATCAAGATTTTAAATGAATTTAGAAATGATCATTTTATTGTTATTTAAAGTCACATCAGCACAAAATGCTATATAATGAGAAGTATTGTGAATTGGTTATAAGCGAACCATCGATATTAATTAATAATTAATGACATACCTCAATACTAATTAAACAACCAATGGCGTACCTCGATACTAATTAACCAACCAATGACGTACCTTTATACTAATTAAACAACCAATGACGTACCTCTATACTAATTAATCTATAAATAACCAACCAACCAATCACGTATCTCGATACTAACTACTCTATAAATAACCAATCAATGACGTACCTCGATACAAGTGTTACAGACGCTACAGTGGGAGCAGCGTGGGGGCCTATAGAACTGACACGTCGCGCACCATTTCATTCTTATAACGACACCGTCGATGTCGATACTCTTGTAAAGTGGCGCCCTCGTCTGTCCCCCCGCCCTAACCTCATCTTCGTGGGCTGTCAGCAAAAACATTTAATATTATAATAAAAATGTATTCAATTCATTAAGGTTACTACTTAACGTCTGAATTACTGTATTATTCTTATATTACACTGTATTTGATTGGCAATTTTAATGTCAAACAGCACAAACGCTTAAAAAGTTCAATATAAAACAGTTTGAGAGCAAATCAACATTTGTGATCACAAAAACTGAACAATGCATAAATTGCGTGAAATGTTTATACCTTTGGGATATGTTCCAGGATCGAGGAAAGTGGCCAGACCAAAGTTTACAATGACAAAAATAGACAGCAAGCTTTCATAAACGAGAATAGCAGGACTTAGTGTAGCGAGGTATGGGGAACTAAACAACAGATCATACCTAATACTTAAAATCATATAAATCATTAAAAACTATACGTAATAATAATACTACTTTAGCAACTTGAGGTCGCATTTTTCATTTTTTTAAACAATCAATTTCGCATAAATACGTGAATAATAACTATATCCCGAGATTTGAACGGATTTTTTACCAGTACTTAATAATTTATTAACTTGTACACTTGATCCTTTACTTGCTTAAAACTTTTTACCGTATTGAGGATAATTTCTAACAAAAATGTACAACTAAACGCGTATTTTTATGCTAATTAAAAAACTAAAAATTTCACGAATAAAAACAATGCGGTAAAAAACCGAAAGGGACCCTATTTTTATTACAAAACACCTAAAAGTAAAGGTAGCATTCAATACTAACGCGCAGCCGAAGAAGATCCCCGTCGAGGCGAGCAGGACCAGCCAGGCGGACGTCGCGGGGACTAACTGGACGCTCGGCTTACATTTCTTTGGCATTTCACTTCCGGTCCGCGATCCCTCGTCGCGGTAAAATTATGCAAAGAAATAAAAAATAAACAAACAAAATTTGTTTTGCGTCCATTTTTGTGATGATAATGATGATAATTTTGATATTTATTATCATTCAAGTGATAATTTAAAACCGCGCAAAATATGTGATTAATTAACTTAATAAGTAGTTAAATGGTAATAAATTAGGTATTAATAATAAAGTTAATGAGAAATTTGTGAGTTTTAATGTTAGACTTAGAAATAGCCTCAATTTGTATATTTGTAAAAAATTACATTATATCTTTATCTTACAAAAAACGTTCAAACTACCAAAATGTTACTATTTTTTCACTTTTTTATGCCATTTTTGCAGTTTTTCGTGAAATATTTGTAAAATGTATGACAATAATGACTGAAGAATTTTTTTATTTAATTTTCATTTTTTTATCCCCCCGCCCCACGTCCCCCCAACTTTAATCTTTGACAGTTTGTTGACAGAATTTTTAAAAATTTAAAATCAAATTTCTAACAAAATTTTTAAGCCATTAAACTAAATATAAATATAATTATAATATATTAATATAAATAAATACAGTTAATTAATTAATCTATTTAATAATTATTACTACTATTTATTTATTTTTATTATTGAGCAGAGTTTCTATTTGTATTTTTCATGTAGAAACTGTCGGGAATCGAACACACAACACCAGTAGACAACTTTCTATCTATCTACCACTGTGCATTTGTCATTTGTGGATGTATCTTATTAATTAATAATTAATTATTTAATTCTTCAATTAATTAATTAATTTTTCAATTAATTAATTAGAAATTTATTTATCGGCTCACTAATAATCATGCAAAATGCATTGTAAACTGAATGGTTAATTAATTACCTATAACTATTAATTAACTAATACAAGTTAATTAATTAACTACATATTAATTAACTAATAGGCCTAGTAAAAATGTACGAACAGAATCAATGCGTCCTATACGATTGCCAGTTTTGCGATCAGGGGGGATTAACTGAAGAACAAATGGGCCGACACGTTGATCAGTCACACTTCGCATCGACCCCAGGGGCCCCCAACACCCCCAGCCACCCCCCCACGTCCTGCTTCTTCTGCGATCTGGCCGGACTGACTGAGAGAGAAATGATGATTCATATAAATTGCGCTCATTTAGATTCCGAAACGAGTTTTGTAACCGAATTGACGTCAAAAGATTGTGAAAATAGAATTAATTCTTGCAATTTTTCCCCTGTTGAAAAGTTAGATGAAATAAATATGAAAGTAGATGATTTAAATTGTAAAGAAGAAGCAAAATTATATGTAAATCGCGATTCGAATGATGTTATCAATTTCTCTTCTTTATCTTCTACAGTTAGTGTGATTTCAAATGGTCAGTTAAATGAAACATTGTTGGATAATAATATCCTATCAACAGAAGAGGGATCCAAACTTTTATCTCCTGCCAAAAAACAAACAGATTCACCGCAATCTCTTTTGTACCATCGTTGCGATAAACCAACAATGGACCATTCCAACCACGGACTAAACCTCCAAGAATTCTCAAACTCAATTAGCATGGATACTACCGACATAAACCCCGAGATTATAAACCCAGACGGGGAAAAATCATTTGTATTACGACTACGAGAACTGAAGCAAAAATCGGATGATTTATTTTCGGATGATGAGAATTCGGTGTCGCTTCCTTTGTCTTTGAAACGGCCTCGTTGCATCGATGACGAAAACGAAGATTTTGCAAAAGATGATTTAGTGGGTTTTTCCGGGGTGTTGGATAAAGGGGGGAGGGATTTAGAGGGAGGGAACAAGGGATTTGAATGTCCCCTGTGCGAATGTGGATTTGGAGATTTGAATCAATTGCAGTATCATGTAGAAAGACATCTTGGGAATGAAATTGGTTTGTTAGATGGATTTTGTGGTTTTTATGATTGCTATTTATTGATCTCTTAATCAATCAATCTTAATCAATAATCAATCAGTAAAGTTTAATGTCTGTTTAACCGTCGAGGGACGATGTCGCAGACGTCCCTCAGTATCAGTCAAGACCACACTTGCTCCTCCCAAGCAGTGAGGACAAACCATCAACTGAGAGAGAAAAACATTTATCAGAGGGGAATGAGTTCTTAAAAAAGAAAAATTTAAGGTGGAAAATGATAAGTTTTATATTTGAAGATAATATAGTTGAATGGAACATTGAGCAGTTATTTCACGCATGTTACAGATACGGTTTTGACCAATCAGAGAGCGCAGCTCGATGAACGAAGACAACGATTGGACAGAGAAAACAAACCGAGATTACTAACCAATGGCGAAGGTCCAAATGCAGGTTTTAAACAGGAAGTTGGTTCTAGGCAGACTTCTCTTGACGGTTGGTTGGATAGGGGACAGGGGAAACAAAATGGAGGTTGTAGAGATCTATCATCGCAGTTAGCTGAAAGGAATGCGTTAATGGGAGCTTTATTTGAACGAGCCGTGAGTTTGAGTTAACATTTTATTTGATTAAAATCAATTTATTTAATCAAATTTTTATTTGTAATAATTTATTTAATTATTAAAACTAGCAATGAGTTGGTAATATATGTTTTATATAACAAATGAAGGTGTGCAGAGTAAAAATTGTTTACTGCATTAAAACAGTGCAATGCTTGCTGCATTAATTTTGGTTTTCGTATACTAGCTTAAAAATCTATGATAAAATAGACTTTTTGTGCTGATGTGACATGAAGTATATAAATCGACATTCTAAATTTAGAATCGCGCTATTTTGGCGATATTTTAGAAAATCAACGAATCGAAAGAAAATGTTATCCCCCCGACCAGTGAAGGTTCAGCTAATGACAACCGAGGTAGCATTCCTCTAGCCAATCATAATCGAGGTAATAATTCTAAGCAGAAAGGAAAGAATGGGGCAGCCAATAAGAACGCACTGGGCCAGGCGGGATTTAACCAAGGTTTACCGAACGCAAATTCTCCTTTTGATAGTCTTGAATCTTGCACAGATGGTGAGATTATTTTATTTTATTTAAAATATTAATATATTATATTTATATATTATTATGTGCTTTATTGTATTTTATTTTTTAAATGTGATCTATTAATATTGATAATATTGCATGATTAATTTGCAAAGAAACTAAAATTTATTTTATATCAAATATTTCAAAATGTTGAGGATCGTTAGAGAAGTGGTTAGAGCACTGGAAAAGGACGCGACAATTCCAGGTTCGAATCCCGGATAGATTACTATTACTCTAACTCGCTGCACCCTTTAGTAAAACGCTTAAATTGATGGCTACGTATGAGACATATAATACGGTAGTCTCTGATGTTAAATTTAACTTGCTGCACCCTTTAGTAAGACGCTTAAATTGATGGTTGTGTCTGAGACGTATAATACGGTAATCTCTGACGTTAAACTTAACTTGCTGCACCCTTTAGTAAGACCTTAAATTGATGGTTATGTCTGAGACATATAATACGCTAATCTCTGACATTAAACTTAACGTTTTGTGCTGATGTGACATCAGGATTGATAGAAGCGCTTGGAACGTTCTACCAGCAGCATCGGGATGCTGTCTACAGATACTGGTTGGTCAGTCCCACCCAGCACTTGAGTACCTCTGGGCAATCTGATAAAGGCTGGGGGTGTGGGTACCGAAATCTACAGATGATGCTGTCTTGCTTGAAACTTAGTCCGCTGTATGAACCTGTTCTTTTTGAAGGTTGGTTTATATTATTGGTTTATACTATTGGTTTATATTATTGGTTTATGTTATTGGTTTATGTTATTGGTTTATGTTATTGGTTTATGTTATTGGTTTATGTTATTGGTTTATAATATTGGTTTATAATATTGGTTTATAATATTGGTTTATGTTATTAAAAAGGTTAAGTATAGTTTATTTCTGTAAATTATTTTAATAAACGAAAGGCAATTTGACACAGTAAAAGCATTATATAAAAGTAATAATGTTTATATGAATATGGAAAGTTGTTAGTTTGGAATAAGTTTGTAAATAAAACTTTGGTTGATAGATATATATGAAATAGTGTATTAATTGGGGAATTAGAAAATTCAATGCAGAGAATGAAAATAGGAATATCATAGATTATATTAATAATATGATAGAATGAATGATATTGTATCAAAACAATATCACTGATTAGTGTATATATTGCTGAATAGACTTTTTGTGCTGATGTGACGTTAATCGCGAAGATACAAACTTATCATTCTTCTCAAATTAGAGCTTGTACACATTTTATTATATTTGTATTTAGCGTGTTTTTAATTTGTATTGATATCATTTCCATATATTCAAGGCTCGTTAGAGAAGCGGTTAGAGCAGTGGACTCGAAAAAAATGGGTTCAGGTTCAAATCCCGGATGTCTCACTGTTTCTCAGACTCTCTTCACCCTTTAGTAAGACGCTTAAATTTACAGCTATGTCTGAGACATTGTTCAAATAATACGGCAATCCAGACGTTAAACATTACCTTAATGTATTAAAATTCTAACAATATCTCGGTATTGTTTAATTTTAAATTTTGGAAGTTTTTTTATGGAAAATATTTTATGTAAACGCAATTAGGTAACGCCAGGATTCCGTCAGTGCATAAAATCCAGAGTCTCATAGAGAATGCATGGCGTAGCGGATTTGATAGACAGGGGGCTAATCAGCTGGGGGGTTTTCTCTGCGGAACGCGTAAATGGATCGGAGCAACGGAGGTTTTTACCGTGTTGTCATATTACCATATCAAGTGAGATTTTTGAATTTTTATATATTTTTATTTTCAGGGGGGGTGATAAACTTATAGGGCTGTTTATGAAATATAAAAATTTCAGATTAATAGATTAAAGTTTGTGAATAAGGATGTTTGATGAACTATAAAGATGCAAAGAGGTTAAACCTGGGTCCGAATCCTGAATCTGGACCCGGGTCAAGATCCGGTTAGAACTCGGGTTAGGGTGAGGGCCAGGATGCGGGTCAGGATGCGGGTCAGGATTGCTCAGGGTGTGTGTTAGGATTTGGTCAGGATGCGGGTCAGGATTTGGTCAGAATGAGGGTCAGGATTTGGTCAGGATGCGGGTTTGGATTCAGGTTTCGGACTCAGTGCTTATACATTAATTTTTCTTTGAAAATGCTAAAAATATTTCTTTTTATGTGATGATTTCGCATAAATCATAATTATTTGCTTTATGCACTTTTTTTATTGCTGCAAAATTTCAGGGTCCGGACTTCAAATTATAAGGTATTTTACTTTACGTATGTATTTATTTTTTTATTTATTGTAAATTTTTTTTATTTTAATTTTCTTTTAGATGCAGACTGATAGATTTTCATGCCCCCAGTGGGGAAGATGGCACCCACCCCAGATTATTCGCGTGGGTTAAAAAATATTTTCAGTCAAACGAGGGGGCATTCTGTCCCCCCCTCTATCTGCAACATCACGGTGAGCAAAAATGTATTTTAAAATGAAATAATTTTTTAAAAATGCGTTACGTTTTAACTTTTGTCAACCGAATTTTTATTTGCAAGACTCGTTCAAACTATTAACTTTCCGTTACTTACGTAATTTAAATGAATTTCGCTTCTGAATGTATAAAAAAAGGACTACTGTACAAAAAATATTTTTATAAGTATTACTGTATGGAAAAAAAGTAATCGCAGCATTTTACGTTAAATTGATTGACATAAATCCGTGTGGATGTTGCATTGTCTTATAAAATGAATAGTGTTTATTTAATTCCTGAGTATTTGTGAATGTTTTTCGTTTTTAAATTATCAATTTCTAATTGATTATCTATATTAACGTATCTAATTATACATAATTATATCTATATTATTTAATATATGTAATTGATTAATTATTTATATATAATTAAATATAGGGTTCTAGGACAAAATGGTACAGGACAAAATGGTACGGACAAAATACAGTACAAAATACAAGACATTTTTTATTTTTGCAACATTTTATTGTTATTATTATTACCTAAATTTAACCCCTAATCTTAACCCTAACCCTAAGCCTAACCCTAATATTTTTTATCCATACCATTTTGTCCTGTACCATTTTGTCCGGCCACCAAATATAGAAATTAAATATAGAAATTTTCATCATTCAGGCCATTGCCGATTGATCGTTGGCTATGAGGAGCAACGTGAAGCCAGTGATAGACTTGTGTTGTTTGATCCCGGGTGCTCCCGCAAGCAAATGGAACAACTGAGACAGCAATGCACCGGCCCAACTGCACAGAAAGCTGTTTGGACTTTACGCAAAACTTTATACGGACTGAAACATGCCCAGTATCAGATCGTGGTTGTTATCGGGTTGCTTGCGAATCACGAATTTGAGGTTAGGAATACGGTTGATGAAATGTTAGTTTATTTGATAAATTAAATTCAGTCGAATACTTGTCACAAGAATTGTATTTTTAAAAATCAAGGGGTGGCCCGCCCTGCTATTTTACTGAAGAGTCATGGTTTTTGTTAGCTCACTATTTCGCTAACTCGCTGCATCCTTTAGTAAGGCGCTTAAATTGATAGCTACGTCTGTGACATCATTATAATATGATAATCCAGGCGTTAAACTTGCTGCACCCTTTAGTAAGATGCCTAAATTGACAGCTACATCGTTATAATATGGTAATCCAGGCGTTAAACTTGCTGCACCCTTTAGTACGACACTACTTAAATTGACAGCTACTTCTGAGAAATCGTTATAATACGGTAATCCAGGCATTAAACTTGCTGCACCCTTTAGTAAGACGCTTAAATTGACAGCTATGTCTGAGACATCATTATAATACGGTAATCCAGACGTTTAACTTGCTGCACCCTTTAGTAAGATGCCTAAATTGACGGCTATGTCTTAGACATTGCTATAATACGGTAATACATGACGTTAAATGTATTCTTTTTATTACGAGTATGGTAGTTGTTTTGTTGTTGCAAGTATTCTCATAAAGTAATTTCTTTGTTTGTTTCTTGTGTATTTTTTCAGGGTAGCAAAGTTCTGAGTTCTGAAAGAATTTAAAGAAGAAATTTTGCGATTTTATGCCGAGATCTGTGATTTTTAATACAATTGTTTTAAGCTGCGAAATGTTATTTCGATTGTTTTTTCGTGATATATTAGATTACATCATTTTGTACATTTATTTGCTCAGTAACTAGTACAATTGTTTTCACATTTAAATACATCATTTGATTGTCATAAGTGCGCTTGTTTTTACATCAGATTGGATGATTGAGATTAGATGATTGAGATTAGATGATTGAGATTAGATGATTGAGATTAGATGATTGAGATTTTGTAAACGAATGAGTTATACTTACATTTACTATCATTTTATTACAAATTATAGCAAATTTTTCAAAAGTTATACAAAAATAGCTGGTTTTATTAATATTATTTGTGTGGGCGTGTTAGTGAAGTGGTATAGCGCTGGACTCGGAGTCGACAGTTTGTGGTTCGATTTGTGGTTTGATTCAAGTGAAAGGTTACAATATTACTAACTTGCTGCACCCTTTAGTAAGACCTTAAATTATTACGACTTAAACATCATTCTTATTATACCATAATCTTGAAATTAACTTAATTAACTTAAATAGATATTATATTAATACTAAAATTAATACAATTTCAATGAAATGCCGTTTCAATTTTTTCAAAAGAAATATCAATTTTATTTATAGATAAAAATCGATTCAAACTTTATACGCGTTTACACTGTCATGGTTAAAAGAAACATTATTTAGCTTACTGTGTTAAGAGTTACTCATTGCTTGGTTGCTTTCACTTAGTTTGTAACATCACAAAACTGCATTTTTTTCATCTTGCAACAACTTTTACGATTTTTTATTAACATTAATGTTTGAATTGATACATATTTTTGTAACATTATGGGCCATTTTTCTGTTTCATCTAATGGAATAAATTTACAATTGAAATATTGTGTTTTTTTGTTTCGTTATACTTTCAAATTGATATTTTTTACGGCTCATTATCGGGGCTAATTAACTGATAATTTTGCGTAGCATTACTACACAAACTGCTAAAGTTATAAACTCCATCATAACATCGTTCAATGCGAAAGAGCGTTGTAACAGTCAACACTAATTGGCTACAAGGAAAATAGTCCAAACCTTTGTTTTCTGCAATTTGGACTTTTCACGCAGCTTCGCAAGCCTCTGTCGCAACGTTTCCGTTGCGGCAACGTTGCCGCACCGTAGCTGCTGACCCACTGCTTCCCATGCATGTAACTACAGAACGACCACGCAAGAAATTGCTACGCACTAAAACGGTCACTCGGTGTCTCAGTCATGGGCATATAATTACAACGACGAAATTATACGAGGATTTCTGTGTTTGCACTCAAATTGGAATATTGGTGTTAATCGATGGATAAATTATAAATTGGGAATTTTTAGAGTTAGGTTATGATGGCGAAATTTAGGCATATTAGTAAATAAAGTTTTAAATTATTTCTGTCGATGAACGTAGAGAAACTGACTAGGAACAGCGTGAAAGGTTTGAAATGTTTTTGATTAATTGCGACTATGCTTATTTTTAAAATAAATTATAATAGTCTCTCGTTCAGAGTTTTAGAATCTACGCCTAATAATTCGCATTATTGCAGAAAATGATCTTTCTTCATATATTTACTAGGTCCTACAGTAAATTCTGTTTATAAATGTTTATAACATTAGTTATAAACATTTATAACTGTATAACCATCTAGCCTACACATTTTTGCTAGCATATTTTTATTTGTAATATTGAAACAAAAAAGCTAAACGTTTTAAAGCAGTTCCATTTAAAGCTGCAATAAATTGCTCTATAAAAGTCAGAGAAATTGCAATGGTGTTATTATAGTTCAGCTATTATCGCAAATGTGCCATTGACCAGTTTTATTCATTGTCGTAATGATAAAGCATCATTGCTGTGATGTTTCAATTGTTAATAGGCAGGAAGTAAGCCTATAATGAGCCAACGGGGAGTAGGCCTATCTAATCGCCATCATATTTTTTTTTTCGTTTACAAAATAAATATTATAGAAATCAACCCCTCTCCTTGATATTTTAAAATTGATATATTGTCACTAAAAGACTATTATGAGACTATAGTAGACTTAAATAGACAAAATTATAGTAGCATAAAATTTGTATCTTTTTTTAATACATTAAAAAGTACTGTCATTGTGTAAGAAATCTGTAACTTATTTAAAAAAAGGTCGTCAGTTTTTTCGTGGCAGGCTATAAAATGAATGACTGAGAAAAATTCCCGCACCCTCGCCCCAAAAAAGAAAATCTATTTCTACCGTCTATATGACAGGGAGAGTGTGTCATAAATATTTGACACGACGAGATCTGGTAATCGATGATAATGTTCAATACTACTTTGACCGGCTTACATCAACTACATCCCTCTTCCCTTTCCCGACTTTCTCTTTTCAATCTTTTATCATCATCTCATCACACTGTGTAATTTTATTCACACTAATCGAATAATAATTATGTATTTTGATTCGATTCATGTACGTATTAGTATTCATTTCGTATTAGTATTTATAATTGTAAATATGTAAAAACGGATCAAAAAATTCTCAATATTTTAGTAATTTTAATTAAATATTTGAAATTAATTTCGGGTATCCATTACCGGCAAATCGTTTCAATTCTATACAATATTCATTTCTATACAATTCGTTATATTTACGAAAGAATTTTACATTTTAAGGGAAGGTACAATTACCCCCTATAGGTTCGCACCTCTCCCCTGGGTAACCCCCAATCTTTCTTAACGTCCCTGTCCCAGTAAGCTTTCAGTCAGACACTGAAGGCATGCAGCCAGTACTTCCGCTATGACATCTGTCAAAATCATCGGTAATTTGAAAAGGCGAGAAGATAAAAATTATGAAAGGCATATTACTGCTTTGGGCTATTGGTATGATGGTCATCCATAGATATTATGGACTGATGTAGATCACGGTTTATGAAGATTTTAATAATGAATAAAATGATTTTGCAGCAGTTTGAATGTCTGCTGAGAATTGTAATAACTTTCGATGCTTTGTTATGTGATTTATATAGTTATTGTAGTTTAGAAAAGCGATGCCGTTGCTCTTATTATGGAATGAAGTTTCATTAAATAAATAATTTTAAGATGTAATTTAATTTAAAAGAAATTCTAATGTTAGCAGTTTCAAAATTCTAAAATGTAAGAAAAGTTACAAAGTATTATAGCAGACAAAATGATGCTTCACACTAAACGTATGCTCCCTTGTTTAGTTCATTTTTAAACTAATTTACTAAGACTCCAATATTCAATTCTACTCCATGATGCACAATTTTACTTTAGCAATTTCTGAAAAATTTCAATCCAAATACAAAATAAATTATTTAACTTTTAAACACCACGTTATAAACTTACTACAATAATAACAAGCCAATCAATTTGCGTATTATATTTATATATTTATTTATTGAATTCTTTCAATTTTTATTCAATACAATAAATTACTCTGCGTTTATTTAAGAATATAGAAAGATTAAGCTTTTCTGGAGCAGCTGACGATTCAAGCAGCCCTAGATTTAGTGTATGACCAGAGATGGCTTAAATAGCATCGTCTATTCTACTGTAACAGAGATTGAATCGGCAAGCAATCAATGCTTTCGTCGAGTTTTACTCTGTAGTATCTATCAGAGAATACCGAAATACGAGCTGCAGGACTCAATACAAGAACAGATACAATGCGCGAGAGACTGTGTCGGATTTACAAGGGTAGGGGGGAGGAGAGGCTTTTACCCCTAAAATGTAAAAAATTTATTTAAAATAAAATAGAATCAATTTACTTTGCACTTAAACAGATGATAATATTATTATATATGAAATAAACAGGGATATGACATAAATTAGTATGACAAAATACAGTAAAGTAGATGAACGTATATTCATAATGTAATTTAACAATTTGGTATAAAATTACAACATTAAACCTTAAACAATTTTAATAAGTTTAAGGTTTAACAGCTTAGACGGCTTAAAATTTATTCATATTTTAAGAATATGAGAAATGATGATTTGATTTCAATGAAAACTGATATGTTTTCATTTAAATCAAATCATGTAAACTCGGAACATTATATTTAATTAAATATTAACAAACGCACGATTGACGATTAAAAATTGACATTATTGGATAATGTCAGTTATATTTCAAACTCTAATGTCGCCCTATATTCCTATAACATTACAATTAATGCCTATATATTTAATTAAATCAACAAGGATTGATGTAATATATAAATTAAAATAAGGTTCGGTTTCTTATATTGCTTCTAAAACAATTCTGAGGTTCTAATGTATTTTTCAACGGCATCACACCAGATATTTGAATCCAAACTTTTCACCAAATGAAAGAATTTTCTTCATATCTTCATATGCTATAGTAGGCTAAGCTTTCGATCGCGCTTGATATTATTACTAAAGGAATTAGTACCGTAATAATATTGATATTGCTATAGATAAAGATACTGGAGACATTTCCTTTCAAGTCAAATACGTTATAAACAACACTAATTGGATCTGAATTAATGAATTGAATGAATTCATTCATTTTATTTGTATTTATAAACATACTGTAGAAGAATATTAGCACTTGCAATTGACCCATAGGCTTTCATGATATAACTTAAATTCATATTTTAGAAAGTTATACTTGATTTCATGGATTTAATTTCATCAGGCAGTGCATTGTTTTTATAAATTGAGTATTTTCCTTTGGCACGATTATGCTTGATTATAAATTTATAATTACATCTGATAATATTTACTAAACACTGCTTATGATACAGTATATATAAAAATAATCTTGCACTAAACTGATAGCTTTAGAAAATACTGAATACTGCATTTGCTAACAACTAAAAAGTCAAAAAAGACTAGTGTTCAAAATTAATAGTCAGTATTTTTTATAAAAATGATCAATTTATAAATAATCATTGCGATAAACATAATAAATGTTGTAATGATATTACAACATTATAAATGACGCAGTCATATTATACCCTATTATAGCATGTTACCCTATATATAGTTTAAATATAGCATTTTAATATACAAACTTCCAGGCAATCTCCAATAGTTGAACCAAGTCCTTACAACATTGCTGTGATAAGACTCAAATAACAGCATTATATCTCAATGCATTGACCACTGGCATCGAATTTCTTCGCACAAACTCAATAAATGAATAATACTATTATCTTTAAATTGAAAAAATCTCTTCTGCTCTGTTCGTCTTCTTCTTCTCTTGCTGAAATTGTTGTGAAAACTGGATAATTTTTTGAGAGGTGTTTTTAAAGCGGACATTCTTCATAAAAATCAGACATTTTAAATTTACATCAAAATTTAATATCAGAAAGCATTTTAAAGTAATCAGGATTTTTATAACGTGGTCACGTGCTGGTAAAAATCATTATAGATAGTAGCCTAATTATGTAAGTGCAGTGCATGGAAAAATATACTATGCACATAAGGAATATATTATACAAATGTGAATATTGTATTGATAATCGACGTATCGTCATGCACACGTTGAAATCTTGTTATAAATAGATATAATAATCGTTCTATCCAATATTTAACTATCAATCGATTGAACAAAAATCAAGTTTAAAATTTAAATCTATTTGAAAATCAGAAACTATGTAAGTGCAGTGCATGGAAAAATTTCAATTTTATTTAGAACATTTTTCTAATGATCAGTTTATCTCTAATTTAAATAGTGTTTGTTATCTTACATTTATTCGAGTCATTTAGCAAGTGACCAATTGTACCTCTAAGAAAATGGATTAAATTTATTATCTGCATAATAATAACAATTATCTACGAACTCTACTGCAACGCAATGCTTGCGTTCTTGCGTCCTTGCGTTACGTATCGATTTAGCGGCTGCGTATACGGCTGCGTAGTTTTCTTGCAGTAAGTTCGTATAATATCGTCCTAGTTCACTGAAGAATGTACTGCAGCTCTGGAGATGGAGAGAGAGAAACGCAAATTGCAGCTTGAAAGAAAAGGACGATTTCAAGTGGACAATAATGCGTATTACAGCTGATGGCAAGCTATGGTAGTTTGGCGTGCAGCGATCACGCTAGAGGGTCGTTGTTTTGCCAATAACGTCAGTAATGCATAGTAAAATATGCGTTTCACAATGTAAATAAAAGAAGTGTGTGTGTCATTTTTAAGTGAATAAGTACTATTGTTTGAAGATAGGCGTTCATTTCATTTGCTAAAAACTTTTTGTTGTTAAAGTTCAATGAACTTATCACGATTTCTTTTAAATTAAGCTTCTATGTATTATTATACATAGTAGCATAATTTAATAGAAATCGTTAATCATTACATTATATCTTTATGTTTTAATTTAAATCTATACATACTCCGATGAAGGTAGTTTTAGTTTAAAGGCTTTCTTTGATCGATTATAAGTCTGTAAATTCAAAAGAGATCTGTCACTAATTACGGTTAGTGTTTTATTAAAATATCAGTTGTATTATGCGTTGTTTACGTATGCAATTATATTGCATACGTAAACAACGCATAATACAACCGATATTTTAATCATTGTATATGCAGGTCAACACTGTGCAATGAAGTACAATTGTACAGCGACTACATATTATAGGCTTATACGGGTGTCTTAATTTTAATTAAGTACTATATATACTTTGGCTAAAAATGACAAAGTTTTCACATTTCTACATCTTTCCATTTTGCTTATCAAATAGCTTGGCCTATAATATTCCTTATCTTAAGCTAGTTTTTACTTTAAAATAACTTCAGTCTTATTACTAAACACTATAATTGATGCAATATTTTAGGTTATAAATTATTATTAATAAATTCAAATTAACGAATAGTATTTATTTTAACTGAAAAATTATAACATGGCAGTATATTTTTCAGTTGTATTGCATATTACTGTGTTGCGATTAAGGCATTCTAATTTGTCAGATTATGAAATATTAAAGATTCAGAAAATTCTGTTTCATTTATCACTCAAGAGACCTGTTTATCATGTATACCAAAAACGATTTAATTTGTTTTTCAGATTTTTTCTGTTGAAATATTGAAAACAAGCTTTGTTTTACTGAAATGTAAATGCTTAAGATTGTCTGTTTCTAAATATCATCGATTTACATAATATTTTCGCTTTTAGATACTGAATTTCTTGAGTTAAGTAATTGCCTTAAGTATAAACTATGGGTAATAAGTTATGCGCCCCCTGGCGAAAGAATTATAAGGACGATGAGAGACGATGGACACCGAGAAAGGATTCACATTTATTGAGGTATGAACAATTATATTCGTATAACATAAATAATATTTATTATACAATAATATACAAGTAATATTTATTATAATATAAAATATAATAGTGGTATAAATATAATGTAATATATATATAACATAATGTAAACTAATGTTGATGAACTGTAATAAAACAAATAGCTTTAAAATTCTAACTTCTATAATTACGACCTAATTTATGAGGTTTTTGTAATATTTAATTGCGTGTTCTAATTTAAGTGTATTTTATATTATTATTTGCTATAATTGTTGTATGAAACTAAGCTTCGTATGAAATTTATTCTTTCAAAAATTCATCTACAGTATAATTATTACTGTTGTAAAATTCTGTTGTGAAAATAAACTATTTTGACTGTAATGTTAATTTATATTAAAAGGCTGTATGAATATTATCAACTTAAAGCGTATATAACTTACAGTGTTATAAGTTCAAAATTGCTGCAAGAAAGTGACAAGGGGAATACTATCAAAAAACTAGAAACTATCAAAAACACCGTCGAAATAATTACAAAAAATTATAAAAAAAACAGTCCTCAAAGTAAGACCGTATTGTGACACATTGAATATAATATTGTGACTCCATCTTTATCAAAGCATTGCCTGTCTGAATTGCAACATCAAATTGTTATTTCTGAAGTACAGTTGATCTGGGGTCACCATATATATTCTATATCTGGCCTCCAATTAAATAGAACTTATATTCTTACATTATTAACTATGCTTTACCACGAGCCTTCTATTTAAATCCGTTTGTTTTAAATCTTGTTAATGAATCTATCTTTTTTGCAACTAAACGAAAGATTTCAAAAATCAAATTATTAAAAGATTAATCAACTTTGCTCCTAACTTTACTTTAACTCTAAAATAAAACATGCATATCTTAAAACTAAGCCAGTACTCCTGACATTCTTTATAATTTTATCTCAAAAGAAAGACGTGGGATCATTTTTTGAGTCTACTTTTCAACTTGTTTTTACAAAGTATTCTCCTGAAAAAAGCCCGAGGCGAGATGTCGCGCGAATTTATTAAGTTACAGAAGTGGTAACATCGGATGTCTATTTTCTATCCTGCGGGGTAACGCTTCTCGTTTAAGAGAAAATACAAACAGCTAAAATTTTGCAGTATTATGCAGCTGCTTTATTATATTTCTTAACTTATATTGTGTACATTAAACAGCATTTAATAAAATATAATAGTAATATGACTTTTTAAATGATTGTAAGTCTATGTACTTATTACTGCTCTTCTATTTCTCTATTATAATAGTTATAATTATAAGCTAACTTATTACGATTACTTTATATATTGTAAAGTAACTTGTTTATTTATATAAATAAGGTTAGGCCTACTTTATATATTATTCGATAATAATATGAAACGTAAACTAAATTGATACTAATTACTAATAATTTGTTACTAATTTAGTTTGTAATAATTACTTTAGTGATAGTTGCTAAATTAGTCATGATTAGTCATGAAGTAGTAATCACGACTAACTAAACTATCACTAATATCTACTAATCGCTAATTAATATTAACGATTAATACTAATTAAATGTTTAGCATATATTTAGTAGTAAATTGACTAAATTATCATCTTTATGACCGTCTGAGAACTGTATAAGATTAGTTATTCTAATTCAAACACAAAATATATCTTGAATTAGGATTTAAAATGTACATTTAATGAGATAATTAGTGAATTGTATCTAATAGATTTCTTGCATCAAATAAATATTAAATTTAGAATTTATAATTGATAATAAGTATCAGTTTTCGATTTACCAAAACATATATTTGCAATGTAACTCTAACTTCAATTATTGAGTTACTATTGCGAGCTATTGCTGAATTTTTTTTACTGAGTTTAAATCGATGAAAGTTGACAGTTTGACAGCGTTTTGATTTTTCGATTATCATTCAGATAATTGGTTTGCTAAACGTTTTGCTCCGATCTAACTTTACAGATTTCCTTTATTACTTCCTGATGATTTGTGTGCTATATGAGACATTGGTTATATTAAATCTTATTTTATTGCTGATGCTGAATATATTAGTCATCTAGGCTTCTAGTTTAATCAATTGATAATAGATTTCAATCAATTTTTTACATATACAATCTAAAAGATTTTATCTTTTCACATATAAACTCTTTTTATATGTAATTTTTTTTATCTTTTTACATATAAAATCTTTTTACATATGCAATCTCAGCAGCAACAGTCGCGTGTAAATACAAATGATACGAGATTGGCTTCATTCTGGCTTTCAGTTACTTCATAATAATTGTTGTACCATAATATTCATAGTTCACTTTAATGACCCTATACATTTTTTTATCTTGTGTCTATATCGTATACAGTCAGCAATCATGCACAACTACCGGTAGTTAAAACATTAATGTAATCGGTAGAACAAAATCAATAAACTTTACAAATAAAATTATATTGTAGGCTTAATTAAGCATTCAAAATATGGAAATTACGTTGAATTTTCGTAGAATTTCAATACGTTGAATGTCTTTTAACTCGTATTTAATTAAATGAATTTTTAATTGAATTATATAATCCTACATTGAAAATGCATATGTTCAATAATAGATCATAACTTTTAAAAAATGGCTGTATGTCATTATTACTTCTCGTTATATTATTTTAAATGATAAGATTACTAACTTTATGTTTTAATATAGAAAGTTTAATAAGCAACATAACTGCAATATGCGCGGAATTTTTTAAATACCATGAACATTTTATATACCACAAAAATTAAAATTATTCGATCACTTGTTTTTGTTTCAATCAAGAATATAATATTTATCAAGAATACAGGGTATTTGAATATAGTATTTATCAAGAATACAAAGTATTTTAATACAGTATTTACAAAATAGATAAATACTATATCGTCTGTTATATTTTGACAGACGATAGACAGACTGTTGTCTGTTTAGACAAACTGTTGTCTGTCTATTCGTAACTTTTTCAATCATATAACAAAAGATATTGCGTAAAATCACTTTAGCATCAATATTGCATTTGACGCTTTTGCGCTTCAGTCACTTCTACGCCAAAGTGATAAGTGATAAGTGTTCTGCTGTTATAATGGCTAAGCTGCTGAAGCCTCGTTGAGAAACTGAAGCCACAGAAGATGCAATATCGAGCAGAATGTGTTTTGTATAGAAATGTAGACTATATGTGTATAGAATTATAGAATATGTTGTACATAAAATATGTATATAAAATATGTAATAATATATAATCTTTAAGTATGATGTATTTGTAACTTAAATGATACAATATAAATGATACAATATGCAGTTATGCATCACATTTTATATAATAGATTGCAAATCCAGAAAAAAAAATTATTATGTAGCTCTTTAGTAACATATCGTATCACTTTTTTAATTTCCTGAGCGATAAAATCATACAACGCAATTCGTATTGAAATTTTTGCTAAACTGATTGTTTATTATTCCAAAAATAAACTTTACAAATTTAACACTCTAGTAAATATGCTATAACTGTAGTAAATAACTATTAATTCAGAATTAAGTACATTAATGACATTTCTAAATTATAATATTGAAAGACTCAAACAATAAATAATTCAATCATTAAATAAATAATAAAACAATTATTAAAAAGCAAAAAAATAAAATAAAACTTAATAAACCTAAATCTAATAAACCTGTGATGATGTTTAGCATTTTGCATGTAATATATTTTTTCGTGTGCGTTCATAAATAAATAAATATATAAATAAAATAAATAACTAAAATTCACAAATTAAATTACAGTACTAAACAGTTAAAGACAGTTTAAACAATGTACAATATTAACAATAAAGTTAATAGCTTGAACAAGTATGAAGCAAAAAAATTGGGCTGAAAATAAATATATAATAAATATATAATTAATTAAATAAATAAATAAACTAAAGCCTATTATCTAGTGTAAGTTGTACATAATTAGATTATGGGCCGAGTTATTTGAAGTACAAGAAGTGAATGGTGAGATATGCTGGGCTCGTGTGTCTGATGACGTAGTGCCAGTGAACATCACGTGTGTACAGAACCAGCCCAGTACTGTCTTCCAGATAACAGCCTACAATCGCCACGTTGAAAAGATTTTCGACGTCAGACTCATACAACCAGGTAAACGTCTGGAAAAATTCTTTACAAAATGCTTGGCAATAAAGGAAACGTTTATTTGTACCAAAATATTTTATTCAAACATTTTGATAGCATTAGTATTTAGAGGTGACACTTTTGCCAAGTGATGTTAACAAAAACATGAAGCACAAGTTCAAGACCAATGCCCAAGGACATTAAGATCAGCTCAAGGCCAAGGCCACGGACTTCACAATTGATCCTAACGACAGTTCAAGGCCAAGGCCAAGGACAATATCATCGCTTGTTTTACCCTAATGTGCCATTTTTGCCTTATTTTACTTTTCTCCCAACGTTATTTCAAATATAAATGTTTGTAAAAGAGAGGGATAAAGTGACTTCCGGTTCATATTACTGCGTTCCCACAGGCACACGCATCACTCAAGCCTCTGAGTGTTTCGTCCATTGGAAAGATTCCAAGTGCGAACACGAGTGGGGTCTAAATTTCACTACACCCTTGGATGCCCGGCGCTTTAGGGATTGCTGCATGGTTAGCACTGTTACTTTTACTTGTTATAATATTAATAATAATCAATAATGGATCTCTTAATTAATTGTAATTTATAAAATAATAAATGAATCAGTTTTTGAGTCGTACGCATAGGTGTGAACTTTGGAATATTTGTTTTTGTATAATTATTGAAAATAATAATTCAATATGACTGATTTTTATTTTGTTGCTATGAATTTAAATCATTTTTGTTTTGTTATTGTGTTGCATTTTATTATTAAATTTATTACTGTTAATAGGGTAAATATTGCATAATGTTGAAATTGCTGTTTTAATATTAAGAAAGTCTCTTGAATAACTATAACTGAATTTTAAAAATGTCTGTATTATAATTTTGGGCAAAATTTCATACATACAATGTATGATTAATAATTTTGTATTTCATTCATACACGAAAGGCTAATGAAATATATAGTTTTGTAGCTGCGTTTATTTATTAAATAAAATAACCTTAAGATAGATAAATAAGTGATAATAACAATAAATATATTCAATAAATTTATTGCATTCAATTTAACGTAGCATTTCGGTTGTTTAAAAATGATATATTATTATTTGAGATTAATTAATTAATTAAACTGTCAAACTTCATTACTAGAAATGTACAGTGTAAAAAATTGAACTGTTTTTAGATTCAAAACTGTATTCTATTTTAAAAACTTACACTTTCTAATTATTGCAAACATTGATTTGAACATTTATATTGTTTTAATTTATTTGATGTTGATTGCTTTCACGTTTATACCCTGTATATATTGCAATATATTAATATGTTGGCTATTATTATTACCACTATTTTTGTATTTAATATTAACACCAATATAAAATAACAGTAAAAATCAAAAAGATTTCATTTTCAAAATGTTTGACTATTACACTAAAGCACTCACCGCTTTGTTGTATGACGATTCATTGTACTGAAAATAAAGGAAAATTTTACTCTCTCGGGTATTAAATTTATGTTCTGAGCATTTGCTGCAGTCGTATAGATTACACTAATTGCAATTGTTTCTTAATTTTCACAAAGCTTAGCTATTCATTAAACCCCAGAGATAACAGAGTTACTTTTGAAATGCTTTTTTATGCGGCCAGTTGCAGTGGAAATGATTAACACTATAATAAGATTCAATATTTCTTATTCTACGGTTTTTAAATGCGTTTACAATGCGATACTAAAATTACTTTCCCCATATGATATTAGCAAAAATCATTCCTTTTTTAGCTCCAATGAATTATTTTTATATTCTAAGTTTGAATCCTGTTTTTAAAACACACGCTGTATAGTTACTACTAATAAATTATTAATGATTAGAGATTTTCTAATTTAAAGAAGTAATTTATGAATAAATATATTTACTTTGTAATCTCTTCAAATTTTCACGGTTTTAACGTAAGTTTTCATATTTAGAAATATCTAAATGCAATATTTATTGTATTTAATGTTCGTTTAGTAATTACTGACTGAGAAGATGATGAAATATATCTGAAACAATTATGAAATATTATGCTGTTAAAATACTGTTTCCTTTCGATGTTTGCTTTTTAAACATTATCTATTTGCGAAATATTCAATTAAAAAGATGTCAAATGCAGGCAGGAGAAAATTCTTTCAAATGAAATAAAAGAAATCTTAGAAAGAAATAAATCGATGCATATTAAGGAGCCAAGAACACGTGACTAGAATAAGCAACAAAACAGAAGATTAATGAAGCTACAGTTTTTTTTAAGTTACATTGAAGTCTGTCAAATTCAATCAGTGATAAAAATACGAATAGAATTAGCAATGATTTTGCTGATTTGAATAGGTTATCTAATTAATGAAATAGTAATTATCATTACTAGGTTATAGCAACTAAACTATTAAATAAGTATATTGGATTAGATTATAGTTCTCAAAATAGCTTCTAATGAATATTTAGCGAATGTATTTTCATTATAATTCCAGTAGCTTGATTTTAATTTTATCATGATACTTTATACTTGGTTCCATAATTATTTTAAGGCGCATTATTATGTAATTTAAACTAAGATTTAGTGAACAATTATGTGGTTTATTCACAAAGTGGACTTTGTATTTTGTGCTAATTTATTAAAACATTCTAAACTTTTAAAATACTATTTTCGTAGTTTATTCTTCAACAATTTCTTTACTTAAATAAGAAAATTTATCGCTAAATCATAACACTAACCGATGACACTCAAATGAAGTTTCTTGCAACTTGATTTAATATCCGAACGTGTTTTGCGAAACTATGCAAAAGATTGAGAATCCTGCAATTCTCTTTCTTTTTCTTTGCTTTCTTTCAGACGCCAGTCAATCACAATTATGGCAGAAAAGCAACCAGTTCTGGATCATTAAGACTCAGTCCACCCAAGGTATCGCGATATATTCGTACCCCAGTTCAGTTTTCCACTTTTTTGCATCTTATTTTAGATGAATGAGAAAAACTGTTGCTTTTTTCTCTTTATAGGCATGAGCATTTGTATAAAATTACTGATACTTTGGAAAATTCAAATTCAGAATTGTTTCAACTAAGTTTTATATTTTAATCTTAATCGCAAATTGTAATGTCCTATATCCTCTATTCAAATTATAAGTACATTTGAGAAAATTATCTTAAAATTATTTTAATTCAATTTTAAATTGCGATTGACTGATTTATTGGGTTAAAATTTCTTCCTGCCTGTGTTTGACATTTTTCTTATCGCGACTGAATCGACTATAAAAAGTGTCATCTTATAATTTAAACTTTTCAAAATTCAGATGTTGATTTATTATAGGCTTAACTATGATTAAGACAAAGAAAAATTATAGATGTTGTCAATTTATTCAATTTCTTGTACAAGACATTTGTGTGAAAATCAAGCTTCATACAAAAATATATTTCTTTACTTAAATATTTAAGATGTATTTATTGCCGTTTAAGGAAACAAGCTTTTGCATTCATTCTTTGGCTTTTAGATCCAAAACTGAGCAGATTTCTTACACTAATTTAACATTCTATAAGTGAATTAAACTATTAAATTCTTCTGCTAGATTTATATATACTAACTCCATACACATATTTGTAGTTTAGTAAACGAATCAAGAATTATTCTCATTGCATTTGACAGAAACTGCAAGGCCGCAAGTCATCGTCCAACCCCACATCCCCGGTCATCCAGCCCCGTCGGGCCGTGTCCACTCCCGAAGAGCTAGCAATGCAGGAGGCCATCGAGGCCGGCTTCCTCGTTCAAAATCCGCATCACGCTAGCGGGCGCGCTGGCGGCCAGCAGCACAACGGGCTGCAGGACGCTACGTACGCTACGACGGGCCGCCGCGACCAGCAGCGACAGCAGCCTGCGTGCGATCTGTACGCGGACGTAGCCGGCTTGGCTACCGGGCCGCGGGCGCATAGACAGCCGAGGCAGATAGTGAGCGCGCAGGCTGTGTTCAGCGACAAATCATATCAAGTAGAGGATGGGGGAGGAGGGGGCCTGGGGGCGTTGCGGGGAAGGGTGGGCGGAGCACAGGATAATGTATATTCCACGGTTGGCAAAAAATCTTTTGATGTTTTTCATTCTTGTGTTGCTTTTGAAGAAATTCTTGAATCTTTGTTGTGTGTTACATTGGTAGTGTATTGGTAGTGTAGTGTGTTATATTGTTATGCTGCAACTAATTAATGTTACTTTGTTAATGTAAGTGCATTGGGCTTGGAGTGAAGAAATATTCGACAAAAGCATGATTCATTTTTTAAGTTTTGACTAGTCACTTGTTACTGATGTGAGTCAGTTAGAAAAATTAAACCAAATATGGAATAACTGCAGTTAATCATTCGAGCTTTCTAGTTTATTTGATAAAAATTTAGACAATCAACCTTTTAATATTTCGTATTTCAATCCAATATTTCGTATATTAAATACGAAATATTGAATAGTTGTTTGATTTTAGAATCAAATACTGTTGTTAATGAACAATTATACTGTCATATGAAATGTGTCATGTGTTGACCAAGCGTTTAATCGGACAGGGCATTGTTCTGTGTGGGTCCTTTACTGCTCCGCTACCATACTATGCATTGATTGAATGCCGCATAATCTCTTAAGTACTTTCTTTAATCATGCAGTTTTAAGAATTATTCACGATTGAGTGATCCACTGATTCTTATATTCAGCTTTTATTTGCTTATTTCAGCTTTTAAAGCACTAGAGGACTAGAGCCCGTTCTTGCACGGGTTTTAAAGCTAGTATTATATAACTCATAAAAGTGACAATTTAGTTTATTTCAATTGTATTAACTTACACACTTAATACAGTTGTATTTTTTCATTTTTTTGTTTAAATTTTTGTTTCTACACTTTGTGTCAATAAAGATAAACATTTTATAATCTCAAAAAGGTTGGTGGTTGTCGAATGAAGGACACAGATCACTCTACTTACATGCATCAGCCAGTGTCTGACCGTGAGATACCTTACACTCATAACACCCTGGGCTCCACCAGGCAGGATCCTACTATGCAACCTACCTACGCGATTCCTCCCGGACGCCGCCAGGCGGAAGCCAGCGATTACGGGTACGCAAAGGTTCAGGCAGGGGGCGCACCGAATGGGCGGGGGTATGGAGCGGGGGAGGCGGGTTATAAGAACGAGGGGGGAGGGTACGCCTCGTCACGTGATGTGGGGTTGTATAAGTCGGTGGGAGATGTGAGGACACAAGAGAGAGTGTCTGCTGGGTTAGTAATGGGTGTGGGTTGTGTTTTTGTTGTTTTTTGTTGCACTCCCAAGTCAAAATTGAATTTTAATACAGTAAAGATCATCAAATTAAATGAACAATAAAAGAGTTTAAATACAGAAAAGATTTAAAATAAGTTGATGGACAAACTCTAACTCAAATTACTTATTTCACTTTAAAATATTTTTGTATTACAAATAAATTACGTTCTTCTTTCAGAATCTACCAGACAGCTTCGCGAGCCAAGCAAGCTCCCAAACCTCTCGACTCGGCAGTAGGCAGCCAAGAGCTGCGCCAGTTCAGCCGGGAGCCCACAGCCCTCAGCGCTCTGAGACCTACGTCATACCCCGAAGATGACACCACAGCTCTTGCCCAGTTCAAAATGCAGCCACCACCAGCTGGTCGAAAACTCCAGCAGCTACGAAGGCAAGACCACGAGCAACATTCGGGTGACAGTGGGTCATCAAAGGAGACTCTACCATCTGATGATCCCCTCTGGATGCTGGAGAAGGAGCAGATAGCAGTTGAAGCGAAGGACGTTTTTATACCAGCAGCGGTCGAAACGAAATTTGACAGTAATACGTTGAAACGCATGCTGCAGACTCTACCTGAATTTAATCCAAAGAAACAAGATTCTGTGAAAGATAAAACGGACTCAGGGAAATGTAAAACAGTTGAAAATCATAATTTTACGGATTCGTCAAATTTGGGTGTTGTTAATTACGCTGTAAATAAACCTGTAGATAATTCGAGTGTAGCTTGTTCAATTGAACAATTTAGTCTTAAAATAGACGTAAAACCTGACAATTTTGTATCGGATCAAAATTCGAATAACGCTGAATTCACGTCCGCAAATTTTCAAAGAAGTAAAATATTGGAGCCAGTTTCTCTTACTACTCAACTTGATGAGAAAGCTTATAGTGATAGAAATATTGAGAGATCACGAGTGGCTGTTCAGAAGGAGTCTACTGAGAATGAGTTGGTATTGAAGTCAAGTTCCCAGGTTGTTTGTGCTAGAACGCAGCCAGTAAGGACAGAGTTTGACACGAGAGTAATGATGTCATCAAATGTTGATGTCATTAAAACTGGACCTCTTTCTGCTGTGTCTGATGTAAAATTTTTAAATAAATTTAAAGTTAGATTTTTACTTTATATAAAATCTAAAGATAAATTGAAAAATTATAGATTTTAAAGACAAGTTTGTATAGAAAATTAATAGATTAGTAGATATCAATTTTATGGCCAACAGTTCCATAATGTAATGTGGCGATTAAATGCTGATGTTACATAATTCTTTAATTACAATATATTCATACAAAACAAACTCATCAATTCCAAGTGATCCATAAATCATTTTATGCATTACTTGGAAAGATTCAAATTGCCTGTCAGCTTTTACTAAATAAAATTCCGATATCACCTTATTCTACCCTGTTATTAGATTAATATTATCGGATAATAAATAATGTATTTGGTCAGATATCAGAAAGTGAGAGTGGGACTTGTAGCGATGGAGAAGTAGGTACAGAAGAGTCAAATATTTTCTTTTTGCCCTTTGAATCTCAAGCTCCTTTTGCCAGCAAAACTACTGCAGTCAGAAAAACTGGGTAGGTCTGACAATTGGTCGCAAAAGAACTATTTTGTAGCCAATTATAGATAGTTATTTATACATTATGTATTTAAATAGCTGCTATGATTCATAGCTTCTTTGCACTATTTGTACGTTAGATTTCTATAATATAAACTGTACATTTTAGTAGGCCAATAATAACTTTTGTTGTATATATTAGAATAATATCCGATAATTGTAATTGCTGGTTTATTTTGGCATGTATAATCGTACTAAATATCACAGTCTGGGATTCCTTTTGGATCCTGTATAATGTTCATTTTGTAATCAATGCTACTAGTTCTATTATATCACTATTAACTTGATAGTACTTAAAAAGTATTAATTTTTCTTTTGCTTCTATTTGACAGATGGTTAATGGTACAGAACTGGTTGCTGCATAAGTTAATAACGGTTGTGCCCGCTCCTAATCCTGTGTGGAATCGCTATTGGGTTTTACTGAAGGGAACCGTTATGATTTTCTACTCCTCTGAAAGGGACGCTTGTAGGAAAGACAAACAACCAAGACATATGCTTGGTATTATATGTTTACTGTAGAATTATGTAACATAGTATATTGTCCATTTGTTAATTGCTTTTTATATATTTCATAATATACTTTATATATCGCGATACAATTTAAATATTACGCTATAAATGCTATAAAATAATAATGACTGGTTTTGCTTATCAAATTGAAATAATTTATATGCAGTTATTTTTTTTGTTCTTTTAAAATAATTTCAATTGCCTGTTCATTTGTTTGATGTATCTCATTTGAAGAATTATTATATGTTTGTTTGCCTTATTAAAATGATCTCAAATGTATGTTTGCGTGTCCTATTGAAGTGATCTCTGGTGGTGTGGCTCAGACGTTCAGTGGAACTCAACGTGATGATGTTTTCTGCGTCAGCACTGCTTTCGGAGATGCCTATCTTTTCCAGGTTCATGTTTTTTCTTTTTTCTTTTTAATTAATTAATTAAATCTTTAATTAATTAAATTTTAATTTAAATTTAATAATTTAAAAATTTAAATAATTAATTAATTAATTAAAATCTTTTTTCATTTTGCAAAACCACGAGCATAAAATTATAATAATTCAAACGTTTATTTACAGAACAAAAATAGTTAAAGGCAGTTTAAACAATAGTTCAAACAAGTTTTGCAAATAAAAATTCAATTGACAGAATGTAGAAGATTAAAAATTGACAGTTTTCTATGTACATTTTTTTATTTTGATTAATTTATCCGGAATTAAGACATCTTAATGAACTTATTTAAGAAGATTTAGGAAACTTGCAAATTAAATTTTAAAATTTAACGTGTTTTTTAACTTTTAAATTTTAAACTCTCTTGAAAGAGAGTAAATAGCTTGTTAGAAGTGGTTAGAGCGCTGGACTCGGATGCCATAGGTTCAGGTTCGAGAATCTCTTTTTCTAACTAGCTGTACCCTTTAGTAAGACGCTTAAATTGACGGCTACGTGTGAGACATTGTTCAAATAATGCGGTAATCCTGCCATTAAACTTAATGGAACTAAATAAACTGATCTTTATAGGCAAGGTCACCCAGTGATTTGAATGAATGGATGAACGCCGTTCATCTTTCATGCGCTGCGTCTTTTTCGCGACATTTGAATCGCGAGAACGCCTCGAAGCTTCTGCGTGCTGAGATACACAAACTAGAGAACAGTATAGACTTGGTAAGAACTTAACAGAGTGGTTAGAGCGCCGGATTAGTACGCAAGAGGTCCATTTACAAATCCCGGATATGATAACTATTCTGTTAACTTGCTGCATCCTTTAGTAAGGCGCTTAAATTTACCGCTACATTTGAGATATCGTTCATATATACAGTAATCAATTAAATTACACTTAAATTTTTAATATACATTTTTTCGTTTACTTACATTTTTTGGGCAAAATAATCCTGGTCTTACCCCAACTGTATTATAACTAAAATCTTTTGTTTTAACCCTAACTTTAAGCCTAACCCTAAATGCTAAGACGTCATTATTGGTGGATATTTCAGGGATATATTTTCTGCGTACCTGACAAAATTTTGTCAATGTAACTTGTATATAAACTTCTAAATTAGAATTTTAATTCTGTTAAATTAAAAACTCACAGGTGACTTTAAAGAAACTCAGAAGCAACTCAAAAGAGTTGCTTTTGCGAATTGAGTTTTCTACTACCTTCAAATTTGATAGTTTTTCTCTTCAAATTTCTCATTGAATACAATTTATTTCATCCTTCG
>JAQIXG010000649.1:0-29168 GCA_034700105.1 Oconnorella tubifera
GGGGGGGGGGGGGGTGGAGTAAAAAATTTGTATTCGTTTTAGGGTGGGCAGTATATATTAAAAATAAAAGAATTAAAACATTAATTTCTTCCAGCAGAGAAATAGAACGTTTATAGATGAGCTTATTACAAATTAACTTTATTAGTATATTACACATTTAAAAACTTCGTCAACGATATACCTAAAAAAAAGAAATGCTATTTTTATATATCTAGTCTATATTAAATTTGAATAAGGCTATGATAAAAATGTTAAAGTAACAATTAAATTCAGTAAAGTTGTGAAAGCTAGCCCAGGTACGATAGTAGTGAACCGAATCGATATGAAATTGAATCAGAGTGACCGAGTCGCGAAGACCGATTCAATTTAAAAATCTGTGATGTAGTTTCCCGCAAACTTTTAAGCGTTTTATCTTTGCTTTCAGTATATGCGAGTGATCAGAAAATAATATTTTCCATCATTGAACAAAACTCATTCGGTCATTCTTGTAAGATCGCAAAGAATATCAGAACCCATAACAATGTTAGGATTCAAATAACATGCCAGAATAGAGAAGATTATTATTTTCAAAAATTACAACATATAGATTAGTCAAACAAAAGATAAACTTTCTGATACACCATGCAGAGTATTAAACTAAACGTTGCCTTTATTCAGTAAAACAATACTATACTATAAACTAACGTTACTTTTATAAATAACACACATTTCAGCATAATATGATTCAGCTTCTAGAACTTTGACCAATTAAAAAACATAAAATGCCAGCTAATTTTAGCTTACGGTGTCTTAATTTTGCAATAATTTAATGTACTAAGTCCCAGTTATAAACCGACACCACAGGGATTCTTTCCAATAAAACAAATTGGCAGCGCATGATTGTAACGCAATTATCGGATTGTAGGGAATATCTTTCCTATGAAATAAGCAAGGCGGACCCACTGCGAAGGCTTTGCCTTGTCGTGCGAGGAAATAGACTGACATAAGGTCATCCTATCTATCAGATATCTTGGGCTGCGAGTATAGTATATCTTATTGCGTGATCAGCAGAAAATGCAGCGATTGGCTGTGATGGAGGCTGCGTTTAGAGAACATAAATAAGCATGCAGCAGTTGCTTGTTGTATCGAGAAAAAACACGGTTTTTAATGAATATAAATAAGTCACTCGAATAACTGCAGAGGGGAGTGATTCAGGGATTTATATAAGCGATATTGTTCAAAATATCAGTGGCTGAGAATAATAAGCAGTTTTTTTTCTTGAATGAGATGAAATTTCCTTGTAATTAGTCAAATTGCTACATCGTTATGGAAGCTGAACAGAATGTCAACCTTCAATTACTATTATTACTGATTCTCTAAGTTATGTCTTAGCAAACACACTTTAAAACATTCAGTTTCAGAAGAGCATATTTTACTTACTGCCCCTCTCCACTGCCTACAGTGTACTATTGATCCAAATGTCTAATAGTTTTTGCTCAACTTGACCTACAAGTCTTTACTACATGTTTTCTTTACAACAGGCAAATAATTAGTTGTTTAGAAGGCACTAGAGCGATGAGATGAAATTTCAAAGTTGATTTACTTCTCGCAGAGATTAATGAAGATAGTAATGCGAGTATACCCTGATCGATTACCATTGATCGACTTAAAAGGGGCGGTAATAAATCATTGGGCATCAATCATAGGTGAAGGCATCATAATGAGTTGCTGTTCAATCTATCATTCTCAGTTACACTGATTTTTCATCGACTACATTGTGATAGACGATTAAATCAAAGCAAAAAGAAGGCTATTATTAGTAATTTAATTCAAGATAGTATTCATTATTTTAATGTGGCTTACAGGGCACGTAGTACTTGAAATTTAAGATGTCAATAAATGTGTTCAATTCAATGAAAGTCTTATTGTAAGGCAATATGATTGAATACTTTATATATTGTTGAATGTTCACACTGAGTTAGTTAATTGAAACAAATTGCATTGTAGTAACACACAAGAGCTGACTTAGAGAAGGAAACGCATAATGAGAATTTAATAAATGAAAGTTTTTACTACAATGCAATTGTACACTTGTATACTACTTTTGCTGTTTATTTCTTTAGGAATTATATTTTTTGTCTTCAATAATAATTTATACAAACTTGTATAGATAGTTATTGACAAGCAAATATGCAATTACTTGCATGTCAAAGAATGCAAGTAACTATATAACTTGCCAACGTATGTATGTAAGTTGCATGTATTTTCTGTCCTTACTTTAAATAATAAAATAACATTTTAGAAAGTATTACAATTAAAAACATCAGTATTATTAAAATTCTATTCGGACAATATAAACAATACTTATAATATTCAAATCTTCATAACATTAATTTACTGAGATTTTTTTACCTCGCTTACGTAGTCATACTGTTGCCACGTCGTCCCGTTGGCATTTGCCCTAAATCTATCAAACGCCGTCTCGTTCAATCTCTTCATATCTCTACCATCAGTCGACCCAGACATATCTACAACCTGTCTGGGTAGCCTAGTGGCGCAATGAACGATCTTCTCATCGTGCGGCCTACAACGGTACATCCTCCCTCGAGTCCTCTTCTCGCAAACTTTCAGACAAATAATAGCCACCAGAAGAATAATAACAATCACGCCGGACACACTGGCTACAATTATAACAATCGTCATGTTACTTATTCGACGCAAACTCCAAGATTCGGGTCCGTTTCGCGAAAGATCAACAACAAAAGTGGAGTCAACGAAAATTGTGATATCAACTTCTGATGACCGGGAAGGATTTCCTTGATCCCGGACTATTATTTTGAAGATGAACCGCTTAGAAGTGATTTGATTTAAAGAAGATCTTATTCGTAATTCACCAGTGATATTATCCAGGGTAAAATATTCATCTTCTGATTGGTAATCTTCGAGATTATACACAAGTGCTGCGTTTTGAGCTTCATCTGGATCACTTGCCCGGACTCTCATGATTGTAAATCCAGTAGGGGTTCCACTGCTGATATTAAATGAAGGAGTGTCAACTGTTGGGAATCTTATCCATGGATGGTTATCATTCCGGTCGATAATATTAATAGTTACTAATGCATCGCTTGTAAATGAAGGTCTATCGAGATCAGTTACTGTAGCTTTTAGAAGATAATACCCACGTTTTTCTCTGTCAAAACTAACCAAACTACTCAAACTACCGGTTTCTGAATCAATTTTAAACTCTCCTGACTTTTGTGATGAAGTCGAATCAATAGCAATTGAATAAATAAATTGATTAAATGGAAATGAGTCAACGTCAAAGGCTGTAAGTTTTCCAATTGTGATATCAGCCAAAGAATTTTCTTGTACGTTAAAGACATAGGATGTTTGATTGAATATAGGACGTTCATCGTTAACATCGACTATTGAAATTAAGATTCGACACGTGGCGTTAAGCGCTGGTTTTCCATTGTCCCTGGCTATTACAATGAGCTCAAACTCTGTGTTCCTTTCATGATCAAAGGAAACGACCGCTCGCACTTCGCCGCTTTCAATGTTAATGAAAAAGTTGCCGGCCGCACCCGTCCGGTCATCGAGCAAGAAATAACTGATTCGACCATTAACTGTCGAGTCGATATCCGTAGCCCGAACTTGGATCAAAGACGAATTAGCAACATTATTTTCAAACATTGCAAATTTATATTCGTCCTTATCAAATATTGGTGCGTTATCATTGACGTCTAGAACAACAACTGATAGATTCACTAGTGTTGATAACGCTGGTGTGCCTCTATCAGAACAATTTAATACTAATTTATGAAATTTTTCCTTTTCATAATCAAGTTCTACAGCGGTTGTTAATTTATATTGCCCGTCTGAGATTTTATTAATTTTAAAACTTTTTGAATCGTGAGCTATCATACAGATGACGTCACCATTATTTCCACTATCAGCGTCAAACACTGACATATGAGCCACAAAGATTCCCGCGGAAAGATTCTCACTAATTTCCGCTATTTCCAGATTAGTTAACGTGTTAACCGTAACTTGCGGAGAGTGGTCATTGACGTCAATAATTGATACGGTTAATGTCGCCTGACCTGTAAGGGGATTCGAACCTCTATCCACCGCACGTACAATCAATGTGTAACTACTCTGCGTCTCGTAGTCTAATTCTCGTTGTAAAATCACATCGCCGGTTTCTTTATCAATGCTGAAGTATTTTCCATATGACGCCTGAGTTTCTTGATCGAAACTAAAATCTAATTTTGCGTTTAGTCCGACATCAGCATCACTAGCAGAAGCTCTTAGTAGAACTGAATCGATTGGGTAATTTTCTGGTATTGATAAAGTCCAATTGTTGAGTTTAAACATCGGAGCATTATCATTTACATCATCAATTACTACAACAATTTGAGTTGAGCCAGTAAGTGGAGGGGTACCTCCATCTATTGCCTCTAGGGTCAATGCATAACGATCAACCTTTTCTCTATCAATTGTTGTAACTAATGTTAAACTGGCGAGTTTACTGCCAGATGATCCTGATGTAATTCTCAATGAAAACTGTGATAAAGAAGGCTTGATTTTATAATTCACAATCGAATATTGTTGACCGTCTAAATCGATAGCGATTGGGAGAGAAATAACTGTGCCAACACTGGCTACTTCTGATATTCCAATATCGTAATGCGTTTGATCAAAACTGGGAACATTATCATTGATATCTTGTACTTCTATTCTTAAATCTAAAACTTGTACTAGTTGCAATGATCTGATTAATCCCACGCTTATATTTAAATAGCAAGCAGTGATCCGCATGAAACAAAGTTGCTCGCGATCAAGTGTTGGTCCATTAGATGTGCTTAGCATACCAGTTTGACTATCCAAGTAAAGTTGAGTTAAGTCTTGATTTGGTTTCTGTAAAAATTTAAACTCTAATCCAGTTGAGTTGATTTTATGAGATGCAAGTGACGCGCGTAAATCACCGATGAAGACTCCTGGAGAAGACTGTTCCAAAACAGTCCAGATGATCAACGGAGCATCTTCACAACAGCTTAGCCTACATAAAATCATTAAAGCTAGCAGTAACTGGAGCAGAAATGATGATGTCATTATAGTTTCTTTCAACTCGCTAGAGTGTTGCATAATATATGAATTTTCTGAAACACGAGTTAGATGTTTACTTCAGGCTTAACTATGTAATGTAAATTTATAGCATTAGCTTATTTATAGATATTTGCGAATCAATTTGTAACAGAGTCAATGTTGCTTAGTAGGACTGAATCTGAAATAAACATAACAAATATGATAATAATATTATAAATATTGATTAAATATATGCAACAAACACAAATGCAGATTATTAACTTAACAATATATTAAACCAGACATTTTGTACAATAGATATTATGTATTCTTAAATAGCAACTAAATATCGCAGTGACCATTATTAAGGTTTCGTAAATATGCGAAACACTCGGACAGATGGATAAAAATCACTAATTAAACTCATTTATAGTTTCACACTATATTCTAATGAATTTCATTGAAGCATTTAGTAACATCTAAATGTTTTACATAAACATGAATAATATTTCTCCAAAATAACACATTCCTATCTCCATATATCTGTCACATTTATATTATCCAGCTTCAATTTCTTCATCAAACTTCTTCGGCAAAGCTTTATCTCACCGACAAAGCTAATGATCTAACTTTGTATAGTGTCACTTTACCCTTTTACCACATTTTCACAGCTTGAAGACTAGATTTAAATTTAACCTCATCTCTCCGTACATGGTAATCATTACACCGTGTATTTGTATACGACGTTTACATAGAACTTCTTTTAGAACAGGATTAGAGCTGATAAGAATTAGAGCTTCACTCATTGAATTGAGATTATGAAGAGAGGATATCGTATGCCGGAAGACTAGATTTCACGTCTCGCACAATGGAAGACAGTGTAGTCGGGTAAAAGCTTCAAGTAGGTAGTAAAATACCCTCGAGGCAAACTGACACCCACCCGGTACAGTGTGTCGCGTAAGTTAACGTCCGAGATGAATTAATAATGAGCTGTCGAAAGTTTGGTTTTCCGAAAAGCTGGCCGATGATTTATGATATGTAATTGAATTTTGTTGAGTTTAAGTACGCGGTTTGCGTGATATTGGTATGTAGATTATACACGTGAATGTTTCATTACTGGATTCATAATAAATAAAAGAGCAAAGAGCGATAATAATATTGATTTACTTTCATGCAAAGCATGTGTTTGTAACATAAATCATTTATCCAGTCATCTGAAAAGCAAATGCTGTTACTTTACTCACATTAGTTTATCAATATTTCAAAAACTATTTCATAAATAATGATTCAATAAATGAATAATGACATATAAAATTAACATAAAGGACCGATTTTGTTAATTTTTCACAATTTAATATGACACTAATCCAGTTCAGTTTTAAATTTAATTCCTAATATATTATTAATTTCTTTCTCTTTCTTTTGTTTTCAACATTGTTTCAGTCGTTCGCAATTACTACTTTAAATAACAGATTAAATAACCACTGTGCAGCGTGGACAGTTCAGAGTTATAAATAATAAAACACCCTGTAGTGAAAACCGGATGTGGACGTTTTCCCTCGACGTTATTATGACATTTACGTTCACCTTACTGACACGATTGCCACAAGCTATTTTCTCTCTAAAAGAAAGTCAATAATAAAGAAATTATGCTCTGAAACACAAGGAATTCGCATCTCGTATCATTAAGAGATCACGTCAGAGCATATCAAATGAGTCGCATTCGCAAAAGTAGTAGAAGTACTTAGCGGAAATCATGCATAATTCAAAATAATACAGTTTTATGTTTTTACGCGAGAGTATGAAAATGCGAGAATGGAATGACAAATAATAACAATTTAATGATACCAATAATATATTTCGTCTTATAATATTATATCTGCACTAGATATTTTGCTAAAAGTAAAATTAAGAATAAGATTATAAAGAATTCTATTTGAAAATGAAGCTTAATTTAAGAAAGACATAAAAGTTGGCTATACGAGCAAAAAGTTCACGAGATATTATAAATGAAGTCATCACCCACGGCGATATTCAATATAATTTAGTAAAATTGTGTTGTATCTATTTTAATAAATAACAGGACTTTGTTTCCTTGAAAGGAAATTAATTTCAACAGAAAATAGATTCTAATAATCTTAAATTAGTTTCAGAAACGTGAGTTAATACCAGGATTCACTTTCCGAATTCTAATTAATACAACTAAGCAGTATTTAGAGAACGTGCTTCTATTGATGAAATACTAATTAGAATTATTAGCTAAAGATCTTAAAATATTAAATTCAGTCGTGCGCAACTACAGAATTAATAGAAAATTCTTCTTGTATTTGAAAGTGAAAGAGAGAGAGAGATTAAAATTGAAAATAAGAATCTACATTCTACATTTAAAGAGAAATTAAATGTTCTGTAGAAATGAAACCTTGTTCAATTACAGAATTTGCATATGGAGCTTGCTGTACTTGTTACAACATGTGCAATAATAACTCACTAAATTAAATTGCCCTGTGTCAGAAATAAAGTCAATTATTTAAATATTTAACGTTTTTATTAGTACTAAGTTTAGCACTAATAAAAACTTTATACCTTTATTAATAACTTTATACCTTTATAAGTATAAAGTTATTAATAATACCTTAATATATAATTAAATTGCTTAACAATTTTGCATTAACAAAACAAACATATAATAGTACAACTACGAGAAAGCAACTATTTCGAAACTAATAAATTAACATAACATAAAGAAGTTCAAATTAAAGAAATTTCAATAATCAAGTAACAGCTTTCTCTTAAAACAAATTTCTCTTATAACTATAATTCATTTCTCAAACCCACCATTTGACTCATATTTAAACAAAACCACAATTCAAATATGAGGGGGCCTCTGATCCAGCCTGAATCCCCCTCTATCTACCTTAAACTAAGCCATGTAAGAAAGAATTTAAGCATCTATAATAGACTCATGGGAGATATTAGTTTCTAACGACAAAAAGGCAATAAAACTATCATCCTGATCGTCTGAGACGCAATTGTATTGAACTCTAGACGAAGGGAGAGGTGATGTATTCGATCTAAACTCTCCACTAGGACTCTTTTTTTAAATATGAACTCAGTCTTGTAATTATATATCTGTCAAGAAATCTATCTAAACGAAACAAATGATGTTTATGTAGCAATACTTAATTATCGATATGAAATAATCAATAATCTAAAATAAAGCAATATTTAATTTATCGATATAATAATATTTAATTTTGCTAAGGAGAATGACAATTCGTATTGCTAATTAATTGCATTAAGAGTATTGTGGACAGATATTAAATACTATGATATTTTAAAAGATGGATTAAAATCAATCACTTGTACACATGTAATAATGTAATGATAGCCAACCAAAACGTTTCTCTATTTAAATCATAGATTATGTTTCAGTTGTTTCCACATTTTGCAACACTTTTATTAAATAGTATAATTGTTATTTTCCTATTAAAATTACTGCTTAAAATAAAAGAAATTAAATATTTTTATTTATTGATTTATTCAAATTTTATTAAATAACATATCGCATATAATCATAATGTAAGCCTAAACATTAATATTTTCAGATAAAATGATAGGTTCTCCACAAAATTACTTCACATAAACAATTGCATTACAGTTACAGTCAGCGTTCAATTTATGACAAAAAATAAGAACAGAATGAAAATTCGTTAATATTGCAATAAAATATTATCAAAAACTGTAAGTCAGCTATTTATATTCATAAAGATATACTTGCCTTGCTATGGCTTGCCTCCTTATCTTATTTGGTCTCTGTTGACTCATAAATTCGCTGTCATTTTTACTTAACACGCTTTTCGCTTGTACGGATTCCACAACGGAAGCATCTCAGCTCAATATTGATAAAACTTCTAATCTCAATTTGATTTTTTAAAGATGAACAAAAGATGAAAACATTTGATATGCACTCAGTTTTTTAGAAATAGATCAGTCATTGTATAATATAAAGCCTAATGAAAACAATCATACATTTAATTATTATTATTTAATTATTATATAACTGCAATATAATTTTTCATAATCGTTCAATTTTTGATTTTAAATTATGTAAAATCAGCTTGTTGCTTCAAACTCACTGATAATTAATACTTAATTTCTATTTAAATCGCTATTATCTCTTCACACAATCATCATACAATCAAATATTTAAACGATCAAATTCAACTACTTTCTACAATCGTGAAACACAATCCATTAAAAAAACTTCGTGCAGCTAGTAGCAGCTGAATCGAGCAACAATTGAGTAGCATTAAGACATTACACGTTGTCCTAAGGCGCATCGGTTTACTAGAGTATCTCCCGTGAGGCCAAACAGCTCTGTCAACACGGTCACAATGAACACTGGGTTCATCTATTTTCAGTCTCAATTGCAACACGTTCATTGGTTGCTAGTAAAACGTTGGCGATTTAAATTCTGATCACAAACAAGCGAACAGACCAATAACAACTCGCTGGGGTTGAGTTGATTAACTGGGTAGTATAGAAGTCGTTATAATGAGTCATCGGGATTCGAACCAGCTGCTGCAGAATGTGTGTATAGTGATAAATAATGTGTCTGTTTTCCTTTACAATTATGATCGATAGAAATGAAATAAATGTCGTTTGCATTAAACTTGTTAATTTTAAATGTTGAAATTTAATGCATTTAAATTGTGGAAAGTTGTTTCGTTATCGTGGAAATGACTCTCAAATAATGCCGTCACTATTTGAGCGTCATTTTCCATATGTACTCTTATATAGGCCTATCACTTTGTTCTATTTTCTTGCTTAAAAAATAGGTTTAGCAATTGTTTTTCAGTGGCAGCAGTGCTTTATCAAACAGAATTTTTTTATAAATAAACAAAGATACAACTACGACACAATCGCTAAGTTTAAATTTACCCTATATTATCGCAATTGAATAATAAATTCATTTGGTGAACTGGGTACCATCTTACGATCAGTCAGCTTACGACATGTTAAGTTGTTAAATCGACATAATGTAATTGATTGAAAACGTTTAGTTAGCCTAAACAGATTGTGAAACAGAAGATAATAAATCACTCTTCGATCAAGGTTAAGCTGTCTGCAAGTTCATTTGTCTTACATCAACTAAAATAAAATATATCAGAGCAATAGTCAAGATAAAACTGTTGACATTTCATTCTACTGCTGACTGATAAAGCATAATTTATCATTTGTCAAAAAATAGAAGTTACTGTTTAGATAAGTTCACGAAATTGACTTTTCACAAAGAATTGGTTTCTAACAAAAATTAAAAAAAAACAGCAATTTTTCTCATTAAGGTTAGAGTTCAATATTAATAAATGTTAACTTGATGCATTGTATATATGCCAAAAGAGATTAATTTGAAAATACAAAATATTAGTCATTTAAACATCAAAGTTTTTCAGGATTCTGTGAATTTTTGAATCCAGTTTAAGCAGCAAAGTTGACGATATGTTGATATTGATATTCTGTCATGAAAGCTTGCATAGTGATGAAAATGTATTGTAATGCTTTGTTTCGGTCATTCTAATTTCCATATAAGCGATGAAGACTTTGATAAAAGCACTGTAGAGATACTTTGACAAAAAACATTGTAAAAAGCTGCAGCATTCTAAAATTTGCATAAACCCCAATTCAAACTTATACAACATAATACTAAACATATATTGTTTAAAATTGTATTACTTTAATTAAAATATAAGTAATAACTATTGAGGAATACGCAACGTGTCGAAGAGTAGTCATCTAGATATATTTCTGAGAAATGGCTTATAAAATGTTATATTAATATGCACTATATTATGCGGTACATTAATAAAGTTGATACTTCTACCAAGATAGTATATTTATGAACAAATATTACTTTTTGAACTCAATTCAGGCAGAAAAAACTTTCGCTGGTGCAATTTTGACGACGGAACTCATTGAATTTTTTTATATCATCCATTTAAAGGTCGATTAAAAATTACATTATAATAATCTTTATTTCTATAATTTAGAGTTTAAGTGATCTATTTCGTGATGTTATTTGGCTTCCATAGTTTATTCTATCCATGATTCATGCGTATTTTTAGTCAGCATAACAAAATATCGATGTAATCAAAACTAACAAAAGATCGCAGTTTCGCTAATGATAAAATAGGAAATAGTTTTATTTTGCGAGCCGCTAATTACCAACCAAGCGAAGGACAAAATTGAAAATAATCGACTCGTTTATCGGCCGCTGCACAGTCGCACGCATCATTATCGAAGCTTTCTGTGAAACAATGCATTATCAAACTACAGTGTGTCGCGAGTATATTTATATAATCAACTCATTTAATGAGACTAATTAATGAATATTTTTAATTATTGCTATCAATTGGCTAGATGGAATTAATGGCCGCATAATATAACTATTATAGAAGGCACTAATAATATAATAACTCACTAATAATAAGAACTTAATAAAATTCTCTTTAACTTTAATCATTAAGCATATTGTAATATAAGTTTGATTACTATTTTAACGACGAACACATTGTACCAAAATATCCAATATTTAAACAATTTAAACTATAAAACATTTATATTATTTGACGAATTTAAACTACAAACATTTAAATTTACATTATTTAAGCATTTAGACTAAACCAATCACTTAGCTTATCCTGTCTTAACAGCATGTAGAGTCTTAGTAAACTGGCATAATAAATTAAAACAAACAAACAAATAAATATTTTAGTATCCGATTCACCCTGTAATAATGCCAAACATTGCCAGTTTCGCGATGAGTTCAGTCGACAACCAGTGGAGACAAAAGGACTACTACCGGATAACATCCAGACCAGTTATTGAAAATGCTAATCAAAATGCGTCGCATCACTCCGTTTTCATTTCCATCGACACTAGAAATCTCATTTCGTCCACAGCTGGTAGTTCACGCATCACGTGGTACACAGGGTCATGTGATACGCAAGGTCACGCTTACATGACCTCGTCCTTCCTGAGAGAAGCGTGCGGTAGAAGATCACTTCGCATTCGTTATTGTTATGACATTAACAGTTAGGATCTGTCACTGGGTGGCGTTGTACAGGGTCCCGGCCTCGGGTCTAGTGCCGAGGCGGTTTTTAAAGTGGCAGGCACTTGCAATGAAATAAATTGATGGAAAGTTGCGCAGTTAAATAACAATGGGATATATTGAGCATATGGAACAATTATGTTGATGAAGCCATCTGGAGAAAAAGACTGAATCTAACCTGCTTTCTCTATTTGACACCAGATTTCTTTCATCTTTTTTGTTGCAAGTCGATGTCATATACCTGGTTATTTGAAAAGTTTTCTTGATGATAATAATTGTTATTGTCGTGAATCAAAGATGTTTGCATTGATATCTTTCTTATGTCTGCTGCTGTAATAGAAAAAGGCTTTGACATAGCATTGAAATTCACGCAAGCAGTAGAAAATTTAAAAATGAAATGAATCCCTATCGGTTTTGGGTCTATAATTTTAAAATGCAATATGAAAGAATGAACCCTTTGAGACTACAATTGTTATTTGTGACTTTCTTTTCAATCTTTAAATAATTCGAATAGAAATTATGCTCTAATATCGTTACCCATGACAGCTGTCTATTCATATCTGATTAACCAAACAAATTCATAATAGGGTTCGAGTAGGATTTTGATATATTACATTTTTCATAGAATTGAAATAAAATTGTGGCAGATTAAAATAATTACTATTTGTAGATATCATTTAATTTATCAAGAACAACAAATTGCACGATTGCCATTAATAATCTAAATGTGTAGTATATTGTAACTATACTTTAACTTTTTACAAATATATTTTCATGTCCTAATCTCATTCGTTACTAATATCGAAGCAAATTATCTATTTCTGACATTAATTTTGTGTAAAAAGATAGCAGATTTGTACACCAAAACAGAGCTGACACTTTTGTGGTTGACATAACAAAGAGATTCATTGAAATCTCATCTTTAGTTTAACCTTGCCACCTTGTATGTTATACAATGCCTCGAGTACATTCACGCGGATTACCAAACCGACCCTTTTCTAATGACTTTAATGACCATTAATGGTCTCAAACTTGAAAGAACATCGTCCGGTCTTCGATGTCATTATATCCAGCAAACAGTGCGTAAGTTGAAGATTTTGGCCCGAGGCCAAATACTGTAGATGATAAACTTTTTCTTACTGCTTTTAAAATTGAAAAACATGCCAAGATGCGGGCAGAGGTTAACAATGGAAACCCGCTGTGAAACGCAGTTGTGCCGGTTGTCTATTTTAAAATTGTTTCTTGCATTATCACTGGCACTGTGTTGTGTTGAAGGCTTTGTATTTCAAAATTGACTGAGCTAAAATATAAATAAACTTATAATTATATTCAATTGTGACAATTATGAACTTTGTTATTGAAGTCAATGCGTTGAAACAGATACTGTATAATCTATCTAAACGAAAAAAAAATTAAAGGAAAAATCTCAAACATTAAGCATAACATCAAAACTTTTAAATTTAACTTTATTCTACACATTTTGATACTTTTCATTAATTTCTTCATTATCTTAAAGTTATTGCAGTTACAGGCCATAAAACAGATTAATGTTTTATCACACAATTTTGCAATTTAATTTCTACTAAAGCTCTGTGTTGATACCCAGCGAGATGTTTTTCAGCCAAAAACGGTCACTCTGCATAGTGTACGACAATGTCTGACTAACCACAGACAATTGACATTCATGTCGTGTCATTAATTTCCAGCATCAAAGCTGTAATGAACATGTTCGTATCAAGCGAACACCCTCATGTGAATTTAGATATCTAAGCGCAGGTTAATATCAAAGATGACAATTTTCAAGTCAAATGCAGCAATTTACAGAGAAAATAATAGATCCTACAACTCTTTTGGGACGCTTTTTAATTAAAATCACCTGGTCTTCGTAACTTCAATGGTACATTTAATAAATATTTGAAATCTTATTTAGATAGGTTTAAAATAAAGCTAGAGATAAACTGAAATGGTGGTGTAAAGATATTTGAAAGAAATTCACTATATTGCGTGTCATAAAAACACCGTTAAAGCTTCAGCGTTATTAATATTATAAAAACTTTCCTCTACATTGTTACAACGGCTACAATTAGGTTCACTAATATAATAACACCGGTTGATCACTATATCATTTGTCCAGTGAACCAATTTCAATTTGCCTAATCGTCCTGTAATACCACGTTCAAACAAATTGAATAAGCTAGTACAGAATATACAGTTTTCAATGGTACTTCAAATGAAAATAAACCGCAAGTAGAATATATAGGAAAATAAATGTGTGTGTTTAGAAAACCGAGAAACCCATTTTGTTATAATGAGTACAGATGTATCAAGGGAAGAAAGATAACAGCATACAATGAATAATGATAATGAAAACGATTCATATAATATTATATAATGAGAGGACGCTGGAAACTGAGATGAATCCTCAAAGGATCTTAGTTCACTTGGTGCAATGCAATAAAATTTACGCAACACAGTATTTTATAAATGATATAATTTTACTCTAAGATAATTGAAGAAAAATATTAATTTGCTTAGTAATGATAAAATTAAGAACAATCATAATAATTATTGAATTGAAAGGCAGATGGGAGAATTTCTGTCTTCACGAATCCTTACTTTTTGAAAATATTATCAAATTGATTTTTTTATATCAGATTTTAATCGCTATATTATTGCTCAATTTATTCAGCTGTTTACAAATATCTCGCTCAAATTTATTTATTAATCAAGATTGTTTAATTACTTCAATATACAGTTTAACTTTCTCAAGTTGAATTGTAATATTTGCAACAATATCTGATAATATTTGCAAAACGTTTTGCAAATCTTGTCATATTTTTAAACCGTTGCATCGTTTCCGATTCTCTTTCTGCTAATTATAACAAGACAAAAATGAAAGAAAGGCAACCAAAATAATGACTTAGTAATGTGTCATTACCGCCGAGCAAATGATCGTCAAGGGCATTGACAGACAGCCGCTTAGGGACCGCGCGGCTTGACAACAGCTTGTCAGAATTATTTATCGACAACAGGAGGGAAACTCATTAGCGAGCTAACCCTTTTGTGTTGGTCATTCGGTCAAGATACTTCTATGGTCACAAATCACGCAATCTCTTAATGGATCTCACTCGCAGTAAACCCGTTCGCTGTAATTGTAAAAAGTTGTTGCTAGCGTTGCGCTTTTGCTAAACAATGCGAATATGTTTTTAAGTGATGATATTTCTGAAGAGCGTCAGTGCAGAGTTTCACTGTTGTATTTTTTAATTAATTTATCACTTTATTTTTAGATGTTCAGTTAATTTAAAGAAATGAAAAGATCATTCACAGTTTTCATTAACTTATTCTCTCAATCTATTTAAGTAGTTAACTACGATGATGGATTTGAAGCCTGTATTCAAATCTTTGCGGCAATATATCAACATAGCGGAAACCTTACGCACGATGCTTAATTGCAACTTAGCCTTGGACGATTTCTGATTTTAAGTATATTTGTTGTAAAATAATAAAAAGACGAAGAAATTGTAGAATTATTTTCAGTCAACTACCTCATTATTATATTCGCTTTACTGCGGAAACTTTCATCCTACTCTATTGGAGGAACGACGCGAAATTCAACGCCAGATGCTATCACGACGCTAAAGTCCAATCAAAATAGCATTAGATAAATATTTAATACTAATGCTACTGCAGAAGAGTTTCACGAGGATAATCTAGAACCGGTTTAAAATAACAATCATCTAAATGCATACATTATTTTGCTATATTTGTATCATTGCTATAATTTCTCGCATGCAATAAGCCATAGTGGCTATAATAATGAAATATGTTAATGAGATCATATTATCACAAAATAGAGTGTGTGTAAAATGCAGAAATTGTAATAAAATTATTGTCCATTATTGAATTACAGTCACAAGTGCAAGTTGCAATATAAATACATTTAATTTAAGCCAAAACTGAATGATATATTAATTATTATAATAGTATTGCGATTTTCATTTCTGTGTTTACTGAAATGATATAATTACGAATAAAATTATCTTAATTTTAGTGATGATTAAGCCTAATTTAATTACTTAATCATCTTTTATAGAAATAAACAGAAAAGCAAATTGTAATGTGTCTCAAATATTTGACAATGAATAATTTAACACTGATTGGTAATTATGCTTATTTTTAATTATCAGCCTTATAAGTATATATAGATTTTCTCAATTAATTTGAGGTAATCTGGTATCAAATATTGAGATGTTTTTTTGTGAGCTTGTCAAATTTGTATGAAAGTTTAATTCATAGCATCACTGTGCTTGTTTTATCATCTTTCGTCTAGTAATTGCTGCTTATGTCGATATCAAAATATAATCATGTAATAATTAATAACAAACACTGCACAGCGTAGTATAATATCATGCATATTACTCTTTGTAACTAAGCTACCCAAAATTAGCATAAATTTCATTAACTTATTACATATTAGTTTTGCAGTAAACTTTGTTCAATCGTGATAAAAAATAGGCTGACTAAAATCTACAAACAATACTTCGACTTGTTCGTTAAAATGAATCCTATTCCTTCGCACATGCCACGGCTTCTCAGATTTGGTTAAGCTCTTTTTTTTTGGCTGCTCCTTATCGTCTACAACTATAACAAAATGTGATGATTCCTGTTTTACTGTTTGATCTTCTGCTATTGAATTTCGGCTCTTTTGACATTGGTCGTGCCCTATATAAACACCAGCTGGTTCCCAGGCTAGTTCCTTAACTGGTATTGGGTCGTCTGATGCTCTTTTTTTGGCAAGACGATGCGCGTGAGCTTTTGTTGCCCTATAAAGAGGATCGCTGGTGCGCTCTGACGAACGTCTACGAAATCTTATGGCAGCTAAATCCTCTTCGTCTGGTTCCTTTGAAAATTAAGAATAAAAACTAGTTATTTATTTAAAGAACTGTATAATGCATCTAGAATTTAAATAATACAAAGTATAAATGTGTACATATTGTATTATTAGTGAGCTGTGTTAATAAGCGTTAATTTGTTTTAAAGTGATGAACAATTTAAGTAATGTACATGTATAATGATAACACAATTTTCAGGATACAAAATTAATAGTTTTTGTTTCTGATAATTTGATAATGCACAAATGAATCTTCATTTTATCCATTCTTTCACACAATATATTTTACATTATTAAAATTTAATATTAACAATAAGATAGAATTTCAGTTTTAAGATATGCAAGATGCCTATTTTGCATCTTTTTCGTATTTTGTATAAAACTGCAATATTCAATAATTACCTCACTAAGGCTTAGCCTGTGTTTTTCTTGCAGTTCTTCCGGAGTAAGTACGATCGGCTCGCGATCTGGCTCAGGTTCCGAATCTCCTTCATTGGCCAGTTTAACAATCGCTAGAGGTACGGCAGTCTTTTTATAAACCTTCACTTCACCATCTGGCATTTGCTGAAAAAACTGACGCGAATCAGCTGCAGTGTCGAAGTGTATCACAGTGTCCAGCAACGATACAGAGGATGGTCTTTTGTCTAAATCAGATCTGATTTTATCTATTGAGTCTCTCTTGGGAATCATAGGAGCAAAGTCCGCATCAGTCGCTGGAGAATTCATAAGTTTTGATGCAGGTGTGTTTAGAATTTCATTAGGTTGGACTGGATTTGGACCAGGTGTCGCATCTGTGGATGGTTTTCTTGGTGATGGAGTGAGACCTGAAGCTGTTTGCGTAGGGTTCAATAAGCTATTTGATTTTTTCGGCTTAATTTGACTTTGAATCTGATCTAAAGCTGCAGAATTAGAAGTTTTAGTTGGTTTTTGAATAAGGCTTTGGCTAGCAGTCACTCCTGATGGATCTTTTTTTGGAGTAGAATCTTTTGGCTTTGACGGTACTACATCGCTTTCGCTTTTCGATTTATATTCGGATTGTTTTGCAAGTTTAGGCGAATCATCGTAGGATTTAACGGCTTGCAGAGCTTGCTTGCTGGATCTCGAAGCGGGCAGAGATTTTCCTGATCGTTTGCTATCAATGGCAGGTGAGTGAGGTTCAGTTTGTGGCTCTTTACTTTTTCTTTTAGCAACAGGGACTGGGTAGTTTACTAGTTCAATGTCGTTGGAGGTTTTTATGGTTTGGTCAAGTTTTTGTGAAGATATTCGTCTTGGAAGTGGAATTGGTTTCGCTTGAGTTTGATTTGTCTCTGGTCTTTTTATTTCTTGTTGATTCTCAGGTTTGTTATCTTGTTTGAAAGGTTCTGCGATTTGAGCTGAAGTTTTAGGTTGATTAGCAACTTTTGGACTTGTTGATGAAAGAGGTCCTTTTGATTTATCAGTAATTTTTGTGTCTGTAGGTGCAGAAACAGTTTTAGGCTGACTTAAAATTTGTGCTTCAGGAGTAGGAGGAACGGTGTTGGGCTGATTTGAAGCTTTTACATCTGAACTTATGGGAACAATTTTTGATTGACTTGAAAGTTTTGCATCTGCTAATGATGATGTTATACTTTTGGGTTGACTTGAAACTGTTACATCTGTAGATGAAATAAAGTTTTTTGATTGACTGGAAACAATTGGACTTGACAATGCAGTATTATTATTTGGTTGATTTGAAACAATTGGAGTTGATGAAGCAGTATTACTTTTTGGCTGACTTAAAACATTTGTATTTTCAGTATTGCTTTTTGGTTGATTTGAAGCAACTGGAGTTGCATTACTTTTTGCCTGATTTGAAACATTTACATCTGCCGGTGATGCAATACTTTTAGTTTGACTTAGAACTTTTGTTTCTAAAGACGGAGTAATAATTTTTGGTTGAGTTGGTTGGGATCTTCTATCAGTTGCAAGATTGTTGTTATTATCTAAAGCTGTATTTGATCTAATCGGAACACCATCTGTTTTACTTACTGGACTTATCTTATTGGATTGAGTCAATGCATTTAAAGAGTTTCTTGTCTGAGTTTCTTTGGTAGAAGTTCTTGGTATTGGTGTAGGTGTTGGTTTTGGTGTTAGTGTAGGTGCTGGTGTGGGTGCTGGTGTGGATGTTGGAGTGGGTGATCGCGTGGGTGTTCGCGTGGGTGCTGGTGTGGGTGTTGGTGTGGGTGTTCGTGTGGGTGCTGATGTGGGTGTGGGTGTTCGCGTGGGTGTTGGTGTGGGTGTTTTTCGCTGAATTATATCAGTATTAGGTTTCTGTGCAAATAGTGTTTGTTTCATTTTTTCTGTGGTGGTTGTGCTGGAAAATTGTTTTCCTTCATCTTGAAGATGTTTTTTTAGAATTCTATCCAGTATGTCATCCTGTTTTAATCCAATACACAATTATGAATATTAACATTACTTATAATATATATTTATTAACATATATCAGTTAAAATTAAAATGTAATAAATGTTAACGTTGTGTAAAATTAATATTTATTAAAATATATTAAATACATTATTAGTTATTCTTACAGATGACATTAGAATAGTGCAATAGATAAAATACCGGCAATGCAGTATTTTGTATAACCATTTATGATAGTGCAGTATTATTAATTAAAATTGTATAATTATATTATAGAAATTTGCATTAAAATCAATGAAATTGAAATAGTCTTGAATACTATATACTTAGATAACAAATTAATAGTCAGCATTTTTAATAGAATAGCAACATTAATAATATACCCAGCAGTCTCTCACACAAATAACAATAAATTTCAAATACTATGTATAAAATAAACACAAAAATTAATGCAAGCGCGCGTAAAGATTAAAACTAACTGCAGGTTTCACAGGTGATCCACTGGCAGTTTTCTTCTTACTTGTCATGTCTCTTATTAAAGAGGGAGTAGGCGAATGTTGTTGAGACGTTGTCCCATAGTTGCCAGCATCGTAGAGTGCAGGGTCCAGCAACATCTCTTCAAACAGAGTCAGGGAAGGTCGATCCTTCTCCAATGAAGGTTGAATTACTATGAACAAAAATACTATAATTCTAACATTCAATAAATAGTCATAGCTTGAATTCATGCGATGAAATGTAGCAATCAAAATTATGACTATTAGTTTATTTATGGTATTAATATTTATTTACTCATAATTTAATAGCTTAAATTTCATACATTTAATGCTTCTAATCGAATTTAATCTTATTGAATGTATTTAATTTAATTTAGATGCTTAACTCTAAGCATCTCTGTTACGTATTTAAAAGTAGTGTAATTGTACTCTAGTAATTCTATTCAATAATACAATAGGTTTTGAACTCTGGACCACTACTTAAATACATAGCAAAGAAATATTGTTTAATCAAAAAGATTAAGTAAAATGATTTACCAATGGGTAGTTTCATTTTTCTGCTAGCAGGGATTGCAGAAACCCTTTCACTAATTGGTTCTTGGTTTTTTGTTAATTTTTGTGGTGAGGTTCTTTGTTGGGATATTTTAGGATCAGCAGAAATTTTATCCAAAGTTTGAGGAGTGGCGGATGGTTGACCAACTGATGAAGGAATTGTTTTCCTTGGTGGCATTGAATCACCTTTGAAAGAAAAAGAAAAGTAAAAAATAAAACAAGAAAATTGTAAGATCAAGAGATAATTTAATGGCATATAGAAAACACAAAACTGCAATAGTAATTTACATAAGTCATTCCCGCTGTCACTTTTTACAAAAAACATCTAAATCCCTTATAAATTCATTATTTAATTACGAAACTATTATTATTCTAAATTTTTATTTTCTCTATGTGTTAATAGAGATTACAACCTTCAATTTTTTGTCTTTTCTGTAATGACTGAACGTTAGTTTCTTGATTGTCATCTTTTCCTCCTTTTTTGTCATCAATATTTTCAAAATCTTTGTTTCTTTTTTCAACAATATCATTTTTGACATCTTGAGCAGATTTTTCAGCGTGACCAGGCTGACCATTTTTTCCCGGACCTCGTGCCTCTTCCTCAAGGAATTTATAATAGTCAGAAGCTCTAGGATCGACTCCTTCCGGAACAGTGAGTTCCTTCACTGGTTCTTCACTATCTACAAAATATGTAATTTTATTTTATTGAAAAATGAAATTGCATGCATGTGATGCATAAAAGATTAATTAATGCAGAAAATAAATCTAAGTGCGAATTGAGAGATTAAATACTGAAATGGGTGATAATATTTAGCCAAGATTATTGTATATTTCTACAGAAATATTGAAAATATATAATTTTAAATATATTTAGTCAGAATTTTTATAGATTAAATATCTACTGATAGACTTCTCCTTATGAGTGTTGATAATTTCTCATTATTTTTGATACAGTTCAAATATTTGTGATGTCAAAATTGATCAATTTATTGCTACTGCACAAACCTTTTGTAAGTTTCAATTTTGCATCTTCAGGTGCCTCCTGGTCACTTCTGAAACCCTCCTCTGCATCTGAAGGCTCTTCTGATGACATCATTTCTTTCGGTGGTTTCTTCATCTTGTTGGCAACATCATCTTTTTGAACATCATCTTGAATAACTGTATCATCCATCGCAGATTTAATTAGCTTTTCTGGTCCCTCCAAACCTTTCATAATTGGTGATTCTTCATCCGTAGTTTCGTTTTCTGTCGACTGGCCTAAAAAATCAGGCTGATCTACACCGGAAGTTTGAAATTTATTTTCTTGAATGACATCAGAATTCGGAGTTTCACCAATAGCTGGGATATCAGGGAAAGAGGTTTGAGTTGCCTTGTTATTGCCAGAGGTAGGTTGTTCATCAGTGTCATCAGTGCCAGATAATGCCATTTTGTCAGTGTCACCTTCTGCCACCTCCACCTTGCTGTCATCTTTTGAAGTTTTTCGTCTGGGCGCTGGTACAGGTGTGTCAGCTTCAAGAGCATCTGGAGGAGGCTGGACAGATTGAAGTTCTAATGATGTTCTTGGTTTTGGAATCGGTAAATCTTTCTGTGCAAAGTTTCATAAAATAACAAGATTGTAAATTTTTGGAAAATGACTTGCTTCCAAAAACAAGTAATCTGGCAATGGAATAGATTTCATATATGAATTATGACCAGTTAATATAAAGAGAGTCAAAAATGGAAATAGTTTAATGAAATCTTCAAAAAAGTTTTTGTTATTGAATTACAATGTTAACATTTCATGATTTAAGGTATACTTATAAAAATCACGTGCAGTGTGTCCACCTTGATTCGTAATTAACATTACAGACAAATAAGTTTATTAATATATAAATAATTCATAATTTACAGATACATAACAGTTTTAAATAAGAAAGATATTCAAACTTCTTCAACGCTTTGTTCTGTCTTTGGAGCCAGTTCTGGATCAGCTTTAATTATTTCCTTAGAACCCTGCTTTTCTTTTGAAGGAATCTTTTCAGTTTCTTTCTGAGAACCATCTCCACTCGGTTTATCTATACCACCAATAGAACTTCCTGCAACAAATACAATAATTTCTAGTATATAAATGAAACTTTACCATACATTTTATTATAAAATTTAATATACATTTACTATACATTTTATTGTCAAAAACAATTTAATCAATTAAATATGAGTTTTGTCTGTGGTAAAGATTGTGGTATATAAGATTGTTTAACTTACTTGGAGTAGGAATGAGGCTTTTATCCTGTGATAAACGTCTTGGCAATGGTACAGGAACTTCATCAGGTAATTTGTCTTTGGCTTGATCTTCCTCTTTCTTTTCTAAATCTGTCCTTTTGTCTTCCTCCTACAGTCATAACCATGACATAAATCTTATAAAAAACATTTAATTGAGTCTATTATGTTCAATTTCTGTGCTATGAGCTTATATGTTATTTAAGTATAATGAGTTTATAATCTATTACAATAAAATTGAAAAGTAAACTGTAAAGTAAAATTGTTCACTATTCCAGTGAATATAAGTTTAGATTTTAATATATGCGTCTTATTAAAACGTTTTACTGATTTAATTGAGTGATTTTTAACTTGATTTAAAAAAGTTTTGATTTTTAGATAGCTACTATACTTTAGGACATTTTATTTCTTGATTTTTGTCTTCATTTAAGTTCTTTGTTTTATGTTATAGATACTGTATAAATTGTAATTATGAAATTATGCATTTAATTTTTCATGATGCATTTTCTTATGAACAACTAACCAGTATTGACTTCATCGACTCCTTGTCTGGATCATTTCGAGTCTTACTCGAAGTAACCCGCCTCGAAGGTTCAGAAGCACTGCGACTCAACTTTCCTTGTTTCGAATCAGATTCTTCAGCCGAACTTTTCAAATCCTCAGATTCCGTAATTCCTCCTTCTTCTGTTTCCGTTAAAGGTTCTTTCTTTGATTCTTTTTTCTTCTCTGATTTTATTTCATCCTTGCTTCTTTTTTCTGGGACACTATCTTTTGAAGTTCGTTTCCTGTCAGTTTTAATTATAGAGCTTAAAGACGCTCTATTGATATCATCCTTTTCTTTTTTTGCCTGTATTTTGATGTCCTGTTTAAATTTGCGATGCTTGGGTTTATCATTCTCAGATTCGCTGGATAATTTTTTGTCTGATTTTTTTCGTTTGCTGTCTTTCTTTTTGGTTGATTTACGTAATTGTATTAAGTAGCCTTTTGATGTAGTTTCAAGCGATTCGTGACCTGTACCAATAACTGTATTTAATATTAGGTTCAAAATTATAAGAACTATAAAATAAACTAAGTATTAAGTATTAGTTAAAACAGAACTGCTAATACCTAGACGAGATAAATATTGTAGTTTATGTATGTATGTATGTATGATGCACTTATAACGCACCCGTGCGTATACAGAGTTGCCCCTGTATGAATCGTAGGTGCGGGAATAATGTAACTAAATAAAACATATGTAGGTTTACATATGTTGTCATATGGTTTTGATCGATAAAATGTTTTGACTTGAAACGAGTTAGTTCACTGTTTTCCATAATATTATAATAATGGATATGAAATCATTGTTTTCTATATTATAACATTGTTACTATTAATATTAAAGACACTATAATTTTAATGATATACTTACGTTATTAATACGTTATTAATAATAATACGTTATTAATCACTGTAATATTGTTTAGCACACTCTATATTTCTCTGTTAAATTTGCTTACAATATCAATAACAGATTAAAAAGTAATATTTAATTAAGTAAATAGAGATTTAAATTTTGAAAAATTCATAGATGATAAGTTTTTAAGTCTTATTATATACATACTTGATGCTTCATCAGATTCTTCAGATGTTTGATCAAAATCGGTCGGTTCTTTCAAGATACCTCGTATATGTGAACTTTCAACTGGATGAGCATCAGGATAATCACCATTCTTGTTCACTGAATTTCGCTTCTCTAAATCGCTACTATATTCTGAGTCAAAAACTGACATAACTACTTCATTTGCATCATCTTCTGATAAATTTGAACTCATCTGAAAACTTTCATCATCATCATTGTAATCATCATTATCATTATCATCATAATCATCATCTTCGCTTTGTTTACTTCTAGATCTCTGACCCGTTGATTGCTGAGACTTATTTTTCATACTTTCTCTGCTCGCTCTTTGATCTAAACCAGATTTTTGTCGATTTTTTATCGAAGATTTTTGTCCATCAGTTGAAGTGCCTGGTCGTTCGAGCATCCGCATCGCGAATTCGTCCGTGTTCAAGCCGACCTCGTCGATGCATATTGCCGCGAGAGGTCCGCCCCCTGGATGTCCTTCGTCCGCGATGAAAATTGATATGTTTTCGCTAACTGGTGTATCATAGGTTGGATATGAAGTGGGTTGACTATAATTTACATCTGAAACAAAATAAATTACTTCAAAATACTGCACGTCATGCAAATATGGAGCACTATTCAGATTTCTTGTAATATCGCATATTAGAATGCAATTTTGAATGCAATGAAATTTAAGACTTTAATAGCTTCAGAATATAATACCTATTTTGTGAAAATATATAATTAGCATGGTCTTAATTCTGCACCTATAAATGTTGCACGGATTGATGTTGATTTTGTAATTAATTTATATCTTTTATATTTACTACTATATTTTCTTTGATGAAATAACGATTTATATAATAAAATTTCAACCTGCACATTGGCGCTTCTTCTTCTTATTCTTTCGCGTCGACTCAACGGGAGCTGGACAAAACAACGACGCAAGAAAAGATTGTTTCGCTTGTTTAGACTTTGTCAGTGATTTACCCTCACGACACTTACTGGCATTCCTTTTCTGAATCGATCTTCGATCATTTCGCTGCGGAAACGCCGCGCATTTCAACAACACAATCTGACTCTCCATGCTAGCATCCTGTGGCTCAGCAATTGCTAGATATTTTCTCGGTGTTTTTTCAAATTGCGGTGTATTAAATCTAACAGTTCCTGCTCCATCGCGCCCAGAGTTAAACCGAGAATGTTGCTGAGTATTTAATATCTCAGAACTTCTTTCGTTTTGTTGATTTTTATTCTTTGAGCCAATCCACGTTTTTCCTTTCAAATCATTACCTCGTAGTACAGATTCGAATCTATAATCGTGCTGTGACGGTGACTTAGGATACCTTTTGTGGTCAGCAATTAAATTGTCAACATTTTCTGGACAACGTGCGTTTAAAGGTGGAAGCACACGACAACAGAGTAGATCCTGAGGAATGTTAGAGTTTGAGTTATTCCAAAAATCGTAAAGTGCGTCGTTTGCTTCGTTATCTTGTTTCAAATTTCTAGTTGGTGTGTTCTTTGATCTACCCGGACGCTTGTTGGTGTAGTATCGATGTGATTTTTTAATATTTTGACTTGATTTGCAACTTTCATTGTTGATTGAATATGTTTCCATGGTCTATAGGGATATATCAAGCTGTTAGCGAAAACAGAAAATATAACATTTGTATACAGTATGCTTGATATTAAACATGCGATTATGTTACTAATTTAAAACGTGGATAAACTTCTAAATAACCTCAAATTTGAAATTTGTTTAATTGCAGAATTTTATATATCTAAATTTTAGGATAATGTATAAGACCTTTCTTCAATTTCAAAAAAGTAAATTTAATCTATATCAGCATCATTCAGGTTTAAATTAATCGTTAAGAATTGAGTTATATACAAATAAACTTGAAACTTCCTTAGACATATTATTATCAAAAAATTCAGCAAATTATTTTGTTTGGTTTATCTGTCGGATATTATTTAATTAAAACCAACTTTACATTAATTACCACCCGTATCGATTAACTTATATAAGCTTCGATTTAATATTTGCGAATATTTTTGCTAATTGACTAATTTTGTATATATTTTTCATTAATTGTAAAGATGTTAGGATTCATTATAATGGCAAATAAAATTTAATTTAATCTGCAATAGTATTATTATTGATCTTGTGCGTTTATTTGAACGAAAAACATAGTTCTTGAAATTAATAACGTCATAGTTCCTTGAAATAATCAAAAGATTGTATATACTGTATAATATTATAATATATTATGCAGAACCATAGCATTGAATCAATAACGGCTTGTAATGTTTTTAAAATTAATTTATTGATTGGACTACGCTATAAGAATTTAATATATAGTCCAATTTTAAAGGCACAGATTTCAATTATAGCAATATATAGAAACATTTCTATCACGTTAGATGCTATATTTGTTATCATGTCACCTACAAACTAATATATTTTTAACTACTGAAATATAGAATATATAAATACAGACAAATAAGAATATATATGCTCAATAAAATCATATATAATACTTTTTGTATAACAAAAAATGAAGTTCTTTAACTTTCCAGGCCAGTTTTATCTAATGATCAAATCACGATTACTTTATTTTTCGTGTCTCAATTTTTCAAATGTCACAACACGGCAAGCAGCTGTGGTCTCATATTTTGATTAATAATTTCTTTTCAATTTCGTTGACTCAAAGTGGTAACACTGAACGACAACTAGGATCATGTTATTCGCAAGATGTCCTTACATACATGGAATCAAGACTGGATTATTCGAGTCGAGTTTGACTGACAAGGATTAGATTTGGAAAAATATTAGCTGACGACAAAAAAAAATCTAGAAGTAAAAACTGATTTTCTGCAGCTAAGAACTGACGATTCACGCCTTGAATATTTTTTCAATATAATCATTGTTCATAAGTAGACTAAATTAATAGAAAATTTCAATTTTTGCAAATGTTTTTCAGCGAATTTTTAAATGAACGACATTGTTTTCAATATATTATGTAAATTACAATAAATAGAAAATATCACTTATGACTGTATGATATATTCTATCCTATATTAATGTCTATCCTATACTAAAATAAGATGTATTTTTATACACACAAAATTTTATACACAATAGAATTTGTAATTACAGTAAGTAGTGCATCTTAAATAATGAATTAAACATAATCGTGCACTTCATTCATGGTATGAAATAAAAATATTTTGTGAATAAATAGAATCCCTTTATCGTTTCTGAACAAGAGCCGCTCAAATCAGCTTTATAAGTGACTTAGTCTAAGCTCCCTTCGACTTTATGATGACTGGAATTACGACCAAAAGATACAGCAATAAACTGGAAGAAATCTTTAAACAAAAACTCTCGAATATTATCTAACATTGACGAGAAAATATCAACTGTCCCTGATATCAAAGTGATGTGAATTTAATAATGTTATATGCGAAGAATTCGTGGGTAAAACGAAACGATATAGCTCGTGAGTTTCAGATTTTAGTTATGCCTTTGTTTTTGCATCACGATTCAAGATACAGTATGTGACTTTAATGTATAATGAACTAGTATATTTAAAAGTATTGTAAACATCTGAAGTTGACAAGCGATATATAGTTATTAATGTTTGTATACATTTACAGTATTTGTATCACTATATAAATATCGCACGCTATTTAGTTTCAAGATTTTGTTTACTGGCGTTTTTATCCTTAGTTCATTTAGCAAGATTCTTTTAGAAGCTTGTTTTTTAGGGGCGTTTCTGTCCAGCTGAAATGTTTTGACCGATTGACCCGAATAACATGTTCTTTAAGATTACAAGTCCAATGATTAAGAATGCAGCAAACGCCTGGTTAATATTAAATAAATTTTTTAAAATTAAATATTAAATTTCGAGACTGTATTTGACATATTAATGACTTAATGACTTAATTAATTATCTGATATTAATATTGGCTAACAGAGAATTACACTTTTTACATTTTTTATTTAAGTGTTTTGCATATTCACTTTTAGTCGTCTGTTTTAAACAAGAATCGACAAGACTATTATACAAATTCAAGCAATCATACAATTTGAGTTGTCTAAAATCTTAATGGAATAATAGTATAGATCTAGAATTGTAATATAGAGTGCTTAATTGATTTTTGTTTTTCAGATCTCCTGGATAAAATGAAATACTATTTTTAGGCTTGTTGCTAATTTGTTTTATTAAAGTTTAGACGTTTTAAATACAATCTAATTGATCTCATCACGTTTTATTAACTTATATACAGTACGTTTGTTAGTATATCGCATGCAGCTTCTATCCAACTTGAAATTTATGAAAACGTTCATCAGTGAAAGTCAAAATATTTCATATTACTTTTACTGCAGCCGCGTTGTCACCAAACATCATTTCTGATACCAATGCGCTTTCGATCGGCTTATGCTAATAACATCCATCGCGAGTATCACATACACACCACATGCCAAGATAGCGACAGTGGAGTGCTGGATATTGCATTTTTTCATTCGATTTTGCTCCTTCAAGCATAATTTGTAAATAGACGCACGCATTGATGTATAGAGATGGGTCGAAATGAAAGAGAATCGCCGACAGTTGAAGAGAATAAATTGGAAAATCAGTTCATTTATAAGTTTTGACTATTCAACTATTGTGTGACTGGATATTTACAAAAAAAGATTAAACTTAGCCCTGGTGTATGATCATTGATATAAGAATTTAAATATTATTTGCTCATGAAAATATCCGGCTATTTTTGTAATAAATTGCAAAACCACTTATAACAGTT
>JAQIXG010000650.1:0-29147 GCA_034700105.1 Oconnorella tubifera
ACTGATTATAGATATTAGAATATTAGACAAACAGGTCTAATACTATTAAGATCTCCATTTCATATACTGTAGATTATGACATAACTATGATTAAAAAAACCCAGAATATCACACGATTGAAAGACAAACATAGTCACAAATTAACTTAGGCCTACTAATTAATTTTACTTGATATATTTATAAAAACGCGTTTTTATACAAAAATAAAACCTAAGCTAGTATATTATAACTAAATATTAATCATACCTGCTTTGCAAGTCATCAGCAATAAGCTTAGATGAAGAATTATGATTAAAAATAATCGAAATTCAGGCCAATGTAACTTTCTCATCTTTCTTATAATCTCTAGTTTTCTTTTATGAAATTTCTTCAAGTGAGATAATATTTACGATAATTCTTTAACGTAAAGAAGAAATATATAAAAATAATTCAGAATCTAAAGAAACGAAGAATATATTTATTTCACGATAAGAAATTTAAACTAATTTGATCATCAGTATCATTTCCGAAAGGTAGAGTGACTAAATCAGAATCGAGAAGTGGTGGATTCGAGTTAAATGGCGCGCAATATTTCACTGGATTGTTGCACCCTTTAGTAAATTAATTCAGTACTTAATTCAGAACTTTTTCAGGTTCCTATTTAATTAATTTATATTTGAGATAACGACATGATCAAGAACACGATATGAAAAAATTTATTTTCCATGTTAATTAAGATATCTTTTTACAATATTTCGTTAACATCGATTTTATTTACCATTAAAAAAGATTATTTTTAACACTAATAATAAACTTAATTTTTACAGCCCAGAAGTCTACACTTAATAAATCTGTTTAAAAATTAACTTAAATATAGTTTAACAATTATTTATTTGTTAATTATACTTTATCAAGCGCTAAGTTTTATATAATTAGATTTGATAAAGAAATACGTTTAAACGACTTATGTTCTACATATAAAGTAGTCGCACGCGCTTTTGCTTTTCTTTAGTCTGAGAGGAAACAAATTACGATAATGATATTAATTAAAACAATAATTACTATAAGAACATAATTATTAATGACAGTGAAACTCTAATAATGAGTGATTCTTATCAGGCACTTTAACAGGTTAATGAATTAGTCAATTTACGAAGACTCGGGGGGGGGGGGGGAGTGGGTTCTCTAAAAATTTAAATTGTCTATATTAAGATCATATAGGATTTTTCATATGTTGTATGCTTATTATAAATTGCATTACTACTGTGCTTTAATTGTGTTAGAGAACAATTAAATTTAATGTTTTAATAACATTTCTCTGTGTTAGTAAATCTAAATTATCTCATATTTGTAACACGCAGTGTTAAGAAAACAACATCTAGCAAATTCTAAATACAAAATAAAGAAATAGAACTTTTCAAATTATTATTCTAAGTTTTGACGTTTTTTGCTTACCCCTAGCTTTTCATTGCATTATCAAATATATCCGTTCAACACTCTAAGCCAGACTATATAAAGTCTAACTAGATCTAGTTTTCTAGCTACAGCCAAAAAGTGAAAGTATTTTAAAATAGTTTATACGTATAACCACCCAGGCCGACGGACCGCCTAGACAAACGATTAGGGTCAATGTCAGATTTTACGAATATTTTCAACAATGCGTCAGACCTATGGTAGAACTGTGCCTACAGGTCAACAGCATACGGGGGAGAGATTTTGAGTTGATCATAAAACAGTTTAATTAATAGTTTAACTTTGAAGAGTAACCTGACATATATGCTACGAATACATTAACCTGATCAATCGACCCAGACAATCAATATAAAGACATTTAATAAATCTATTTATTCAAAATCAAAGCTAAACTCTAACCATAATCATAATCATACCCCGAGTTTAAAATTTAAGAATTAATAATCGGGGACGATTTTTCGAGGCCATTTAAGGGGTTAACACTTTGGATTGTAGAATTTTTAAACTCGGGAATAAGTTAATAACTACTTTACATTTAAGTTTTGTTGCGTTTAGATTACCATATTATCTGAACGATATCTCAGACGTAGCTGTCAATTGAAGTGTCTTACTAAAGGGTGCATTCTGGAATATTTTATTCGTATAAAAAACTGACCGATTGATCGTCAGTTTCTGATTTTATGCTTTTCGTCACGACGACACATCGACGCTTCATAATTGCACGACATGAAAACAAATCATCGCGTCCATATTCCATCGCGTCGCTTCGTTCTATTTTTTAGTCAAATTTTTCTAACTTCATCGTGAAATATTGTCTGGGATTTGTCTATGTAGTTTTGTCGAATCAAATTCTTGCCTTTAGGCATATAAACTTATTTCGGGATATCAATACAATATAGCGTTAAGGCCTATTTGTATTTCATCGTATCTTACAATATATAACAAGAAAATGATAGCAATATTACATAAATAAATTTGAGATCAATGAAATAAATAAATAGAAAACAAATTGTATTGAAGGGTAATATATTAAATGTTAAAATGAGCTAAGAAAAAATGTGGCTACTATTTTTTTATCTTCCCCCTCCCTCCTGCCCAACCCAGGACAAATTTCGCGTTTTAATTGAACTCATAATTCCCTAGGTTGCTGCACCCTTTAGTAAGTCGCTTAATTCATCCTCTGCATCTGAAAATTCACAAGCTAGCTATAAAAGAAGTTATGTTAAATTTTGTTTCTTATTACATAAAAAATTCATCAGCTTAGAGACCGCAAACTAACGCACAATCTCTTTTTTATGCAGTCCCAATTTACTGCAAATATTTTATCAAGTCCTTATGAACTGTCATCTCACGAGTCATGAAATTTTGAAAGAAGCACAACTGACCTAAGTCGTACTCTGCAGTCGTCATATTTACATTATCACATTACTGATTCAGTTTAAATCTTAAACAAGACTGACAGTTTGTAGGTTAGGAAGGCCAGGATATGCTTTCTGTTAAATAATTCGTTTTTTTGACTGACAGTAAAGTATTTCAATGTGACATTGAGTGTATGTCAAGTGGAAAATAAAATAAACTTTTTTTCTGAGTTTCACTAAGCGTGTAAATAGATTGAATGGAGATTAAGATGATGTGTTCTTTAAAACCGAAACTCTTCTGCATGTAGACATCTATTTAAGTTTATTTAAAGAATAATACAGTCTGTAAATGAAAAGATTAAAGAAACAGATTTTAATAAAAATCCGTGAGTCTAATCTATATTAAAGAAATAATCGATTTAATCATTATGTTCGATATAAATCCTAATAGAATTTAAAACCTCGAGCGAAATAGCGTACACAAACTTTGCATATCTAGAAGCAGATAAAAACTTTAAAATATTGATTTAATTTAGTAGGAGAGCATCAGCTGTTTGAATAACAAGTGATGTTCCCTCTCCCCCCCCCCCACCTCACATACTTTCGTGTCATTTAAACTTGTGTGTAAATTTTGATGTCTCCATGTTTACAGAACAATTAGCTTTCTAAGAATTAAAGTTGTGTTGTTTAGTTCAAAAACGAGAAGTCGCAACATTTCTCTTACTTGCTGCACCCTATATAAAGGCGTTTCTAAATTCTGTGATTTATCACTGACGTTTATTTGATGATTCTCAGAGTAAAAAACAACTAATCTATTTTTCATTCACGTATGTTTGTTGGTCGTTTAATTATAATAATAAATTATGAACAAATTGTGGGGGGCATTGAATCGGAACAGTGGCGCAGAAATTATTTGTTTTATAAAAGGGAGAAAGTGGTGGGGGGGGGGGGTGATTTTTTGTCATTTAAACCGAGGCAACATCTATAAATTTTTAATATGTTCGTATTTCAATAAAAGAATATCTTCTTAAAATTCATTAATGATTTTTTTTAATCATTTAATTGTAATAAAAACCATTTATTTCGATTTCTACCGATGTTAAAAACAGTTTTCAACGAATAATTTATTTAATGTCAAATTTTAGTCAAATATTATTGCCATTTTATCGAATAATGCGTACATGAATTCTAAGATCTTGGTTTATATTCTAATCCAGCAAATCTCACAACAGCAATGAACTACATAAAATTTTACAATTCAGCGTATCTCGCTGAATTTATAGCAAGTTAAGTTTGTCAATTAATTTTTACAACGAAAACAGCGCGATATATTTTTGGATCGGAATGTTTTCAGGTTAGAAAATAAAGAAAGGGTTAATTCCCCCCTCCCCCGCCGGAAGTTATAAGCAAGTTAGGGTTCCATGATGCGGATATATACTCGTAATACGATTTAGGGCTCAATAAATTTATTTTTACAGTGCGGAAGTTGACGAGCTGAGAGTAATTTATTGCCCACTTCGAGACGGATTTAGAATGGTGGATTGATGAGGGTTAGGATCAGGAGTTGCACGGTCATGCATGAATCATTGCGTCATTTAGACGCAAGGATTTATTGATTTTGTTGCTAGTTTACGGCACGTTTAAAGTCGCGTAGTTGCGGTGAAAAGACGTTAGAGGTCGATTCTTTGATGATAAAACGAGTTACGGTAGTTTGATATCTGGTATTGTATTGTTTGAAGTTGTAAAATACACTAGAAGTGAAAGAAGATAAAAAGTGCGTAAAGTCGTTAAATGTGAAAAATTACAATAATTTAAATTCTATAAATAGCTGCATTAGTTTTCATATCAGATGAAGAAGAGATTTATATAATAGATTATTTTCTATTATACAATAGAAAATGAATATAATTTATAATTTATAGAAAATGAATATAATAGAATATAATTTCATGGTTAAAGTACAATGAAAGTCGATTATAAGCAGCAATAGTGTTATAAATTCACGAAAAACGAAAATGTTAAAAAATGTTGCAGTTTTCTGTCATAAGAGTTGTTTACCATCATCAATCGATTTCGATTGAACTGTTTCTATTGCTGACTATTGACACCATCAGCCTGCAGTTTGAAGAGTCTAATAGGATATTTAATTTGAAAATACTGATAAATGAGATCTATTAATAAATACAATGCTTCTTGTTTCTTCTAGAAAATCTAGCGTGACTTTAACCCAACTATAAATTTCACCTTAACCATAGTCCTTAATTGTAAATTTTTGGGTTTAGTACTTTTCAGATAGATTCTAATAGTGGACTTAAACTTAACCCTACAGAGGTGTAACACTAAATTATAGCATTTGCATTTATTACATTCCATACACTGTGTATATTTTTACATTTTAATGTTTGTTCATAAATTAGGCAAATTTTACTGTCATTTTTACTATGGTCTATTAGTTTTATCGGAGTTTTTTTATAACGCAAAGCTAATACTCTTAATAGTAGCCTGTGGCTGCTGTAAAATTATTATTTCTGCCTGACGATTTTGATTTAATACAATCTCGGGGAGAAAATTACGATCAGGAGAAAAACAATTAATTTACTATTCGGATATTTTTGCAAAATTTAGATTTTAAAAAGTAGACCCTTGCGAGCGATATTAAGGAGTTTTGGTTGACGTCAAAAGGAAATAAATTTCACACGAATCAGCAGCTAAGCCATCTAGGATTGACTGGTTGACATTTCAACTTCCGGTGTGTAAAGTGAATTTGGAATTAATAGAATGAACAGTGTATGCAACCTTGCAGAGATATAAAACCACGGGTAACTTTGAGAGGGGGAGGGGGGGGGGGGTAAAACGCCTTCAAACTTTGAAAGTTAGAGACGATTTTCATAGCACAGATTTAAAAAATTACAACAAAATTAAGGGCTATTAGTAATTATTGTTTTAATATGGTAAATAACTATTATTAAGTTTTGTATTTAGTGTTATTTATAATTAAATTCATTGCAGTTTCTTTTATCCAAGCTTCCTAAGTTGCTCCAATAATTTTATTTTGTAAACTTTGTGAAGAGAAAATGCATCCATTCGTTTTATTTATAAAAAACATTTTTAGGCACCTTCAATTTAGTGATATATAAAGGAAGCAAATATGATAATAAGTATAATAGACCTACAACAAGATTAGTCACTTAGACGTTGCAATTATTTCTACTTTTATTATCAACAGTCTTTACTGCATTAGTTTTATCGTTATGGATTCCTTTGTTGATATATCATTGCTGTAAAAAGGTTCCTAAAGTTTTATTCTTTTTACGATTTTGCAGCTTTATTGTTTTAAATAATGTGATTTATTTATTTTTCGGAGAAAATAGTTAAATATTCATGCGTTACAACTGCTAGAGGATTAGTTTAGTTGGTATTAAATCATTTCAATATAAATTAATTGAAATTTTATTATGCTGTTCAGTGGCTCAGTCAGGATTTCACAAAGGGAGGTTTTTCGTTAAAAAGTACGTGATAACCTTGTTTTACATTAAAACTCTCTACTTTTATATTGTAGTGATCATAAAATTATACTATCGCAAGTTAATGGATGATTTTTGATTATTTGACAAGTTTTCGATTCCAATTTAAATTTCACTAGAACACGCGTATTCTATTTTATAAAGAAACTTATTGTAACGTGTTCTATTGCGGTTGATACTCATATTTAAGATTTTATTAAATAACATAAACGTTATTAAATTAACAGAAGTTTTTATTAAATTATATAATCGACTGCTACATTCAGTCAAATGAAGCATGTTATACACATATTATACTTCAAGTCTCAGAGCTAGTCGTCGAGCGAGTCGCGTGTACAAGAGCGATACGTTAGAGCGACGACGACTAATCTTAGCAATGTATTTAGAGCGACTACTCGGCGACCATCCATCTCTAATGGTATTAGTGTTCAGTGGATTACACAGTAGAGTCAGCAGTCAATCTATTAGTGCACTGCGTGGCATTGAGAAATCTTCCAGGTTCGATTCAGCGAAGTTTATAATAAAATGTAATTTGTTTACACAGAGTCGTTATTTGTAACTTATGTTAGATTTACTATCGGTTTGTTGTGATAAACAGTATAGGTTAAGTTATTGAAAGTAAATGAAATAGCCTGATGCTGGATCAAACTGAATTAAAAATAAAGTCGATATTTTATATTTCATTGGTTCTCTTACTTATGGAATTAGCATAATTTATGCAGATTATGCTTTACTGCAGGAATTAGCATAATTTAGACAGATTTCAGTATAGATGTAGAATATTAAGAGCTATTTTGAATTATTATTCACTTATCTTTCGTTAGGTGTTTTTATCTTTTCAATACTTGTTTACATTGACAAAGACGCAATATATAAGACTTAATTGAGAATGAATAGTTTACAAACAGTTTCTGTGAACATTCGAAGCGATTGTACAGGTTAGTGCTTAGAATAAAAGTTTAAGCTGAGTGTTTTGCTTAGGATCTAAGAAAAAAATAAATGCTGATAAAACAACTTTTGAAGTAAAAACAGTAAAAAATAAAGTATAGAAATTCACTGATTGCTATCAATGCATCAGCTCTAAACCATTCATAGACTTCCTTGAAGAGTGATATCGTAAGAAAGTAGCCTATCGCTAAATTCTTTTACAATGCTCTCTAGCAAGGTGTCATATTTGTAAACCCTGCCCCTATTAAAAGTCTATATTCAGTGACTACATCTCTAAGCCTAACCCTAACTTAAGCTTAACCCTAATTCTAATATTACCAGTATTAATTTTAACTAAATTACACTGATCTATTGTCATAAGCCAATTATAATTAATCATAATTACGTCAGTAAAGTTTCATATTAAGCGTTTGGGCTCAGAGAGGCGTGGCCTGTTAGATAATGCAGGGAGGGCCTCGTTGATATTGCACGGAAAGTGCTCGCTGTTTTAAGTGGTAATGTTGGGAGACCATTATTGAATGAAGCATCTAGAAAGAGGCGCTTTCATAGTGTCGACTGAATAATCAAGTACTCAAGCTTAGATATTTCTAGTACCTAAGTACTACCTGGGTACTTCTAATATCTAGCGTACTTAGTACTTTAAGTAGTTTCTCTAAACGTATACATTTTCGTCAAAGCGAGAAAGCCATTTAGACAATTTTTCTTATCGAATAAACAATAGATAAAGTAAAAGATAATATTTCAAATAAAATGAGTGATAATAGATATTATTTATTTGTCAATTATTATTCATCTTCATAGAGTTATATTAGGAATGACTCAAAATGATTTTAATCGTAATTTATTAATTTCTAATTAATTCATTCATTTAATTTCTTGAGGCGCTTTAATGTAGTTTTTTACTAAGAGTAAAAGACACCTTTTTAATAAAATTATATTCTTGCAGACTAACTTTTTATACTGTAATTAACCTAAAACATGTATTTTTTATTAGCTTTTACGGATTATAATTATAATTGTATCCAACATTCTATAATATATTACACTTACTCGCTTGAAAGATAACGCTTTTGTGATTACACTTAAATTACGCGAATATAAATCAGTCTATAAACGCGCGCAAAATGGACGTCCGCTTTTTTCCCGCGTCAAATGCATCACGTGATGTACTCCTCTTAAGTAGACAGATAACGACAGAGGTTTAGCACAAAAGCATCGCCACGTTAATGGATAGAGCGAAGTCTATCTCTAGGATTATCTGCATCATCTGCATCCTGATGGTGGGACTCAGTGGCGTAGCGATGCAGAGAACGAGTAAGATTAAATTTAATTTCAAGTATTTTGTTTTAATTCTGTAAATTAAAAAATATTCGTTCAAACAGGTGGCTTTTAGGAGAAAGATTACGTCTGTTGTAAGTTCTATGATATATTGTAAACGCTTTATCATTATTTATGTAAGACATTTGTCTTTTAGATTCAGTCGTAAGGGTATGTTGTTGACATTTAATAGTACAAAATAAAAAATAAATGCACAACGGTGGGTAAAACGTAATTTCACTTAGCGGAAAGTTTATGTTTTAGATTCGTTGATCTTGTGCATATATTGTTTAAATCAAAAAACTTTCGATTTCTCAAATTCTCAATCAATGAGAAATTATTTTCAGTTTAATTAGAAAATAATTGTACTCTCTGATGCAGCCGATACTGTATTTAAAAAAGAGGTTCCACGAAAGCTCGTATAGCGAGTTTTCATACGTAACAATTTGTACACTGATTTCTCATATACCAGAAGTTCGTCTATACCATACTCTGAATTTTGTGGCACACATATACCATAACTCTAAATCTAATCCTAAGCCTAATTATAACCCTAAATCGTAGCTCCCTAACCCGTATATTAACTGACCTTAATTCTAGTCAGAGTTGATGAACTGTCCGTATATGAAAAGTAGGTATACGAACTTTCACTCTACCTATAGAATTAATGTTAAACAGTTTTTATGATAAACCAATTCGAACACCACTTAATATGAAAACTTGTTTCTATATTACTGTAAATATTAATTTTTTTCACCCTCTGGACACCTTTATTTCGTGCACATATAATATATTTAACGCAGGAACTGTTTTGTTAATCAATCACGCGTCGCGTTAATAATGCACGCGACTGTCGCGCGAAAAGCGGCGACGTCGCGGCGACCAAGCGGCATGCATAACGAAGCGTCGCGCGACAAAATTGTCTCTTGTCCATCAATGCGGAAACGATTGCGTCTTTTTGTCATAATTTAACGATTTGTCCTTTTCCGCGGGCAAGGACAAAACAGACAAGAAAGACAAGTAGTTACTTGTTGACTCGTCTCTTTCATTGTCAGGTCTCGAGAAATTGTAATTTATTGCCGCGATGTTGGAATCTAATTGTTTCTCTGATGAAAACTTGAGCTGATAATAATACACGATGTGAAACAACTGCATATTTATACGCTTCAAAAATGAAATGACATAATATGATATTTAAAAAAATAATAACAGTTCAAACAGTAATAACAATAATAATAAGTGAATATTGTTAAAAGTAGTAATAGTAATCAAACGTTAAAATAGATTAATAGTAATAACAAATTTCCACAAAATTTTGTCAAAGTTTGACTATAATCAAATCATCAAGAATTGAGTTTTGTGCTTTTTTCTCATTTTTAAATTTCACTGATTTCACCATTATTACTAAATAATATATTTGTTGTTTTGCGGAATTTTTTGCTTAGATTTTTCCCAAAACGCAAATTATTCAAATTTGTATCTCATATTTTTGCATATTCTCCTAACATTCACTAGACATCACTCCCTGTAGTAACATTGAATCAGCTTCCAATGCTACTTATTACTTTTTATGTAGCTATTATATTTTAATATCGTACGAAAAGCAACCATGCATCGCTTGTATACGCTTGTGATTGCAAGTGGTTGACGATGAGATTGTAAGGAAACATATGAGACAGGTTCGAATCGCGATAAATTGTAATGAAAGATTTGTAATAATGTAACTCATGATATAGCTTTCGATTTCAACAATAATATTGCAATTTGATATTTATGTATTTTTAAGTTAAAAATGTTGTTTTCCATCACTGACTGATTGTTCAACTGAAGATATATATTTATAATGAAAGTATATAGTATACTACATACATACAAACAAACAAACATATAAAGCTAATAAAAGTGTTGTAAAAATTTAATCACAACTTCTTAATAATTATAATCTATCATTATTTACTTAAATATTATTATTATTGTTTTTCTTTCTTTTTTGTCAGGGGGCACATTATACCGTGGACAGAAGGGTCGGGGGCGCCCCCGCGCGGAGTCCAACAAAAAACAACTAAAAATCATTTCAACTGACGAATACATTGATGGTGAGAATCATTAAAAATACTAATAATCTTAAATTTTCTGATAAAATCGATCAATTTATTAAAGAAATTTCTAATAATTTGATTTTTTGTAAAATCAATCAATTTATTTAGAATTTGAATGCTCTGCTGAAGTTAACAGCTAGGCCTACTATTAAATAAATTAAAGGCTCAATAAGAGTAACTATCTCATCTTTTTAGATTTCAATGTGTGGCTGATCACTAGAAATGTCGAGTAAAAGTTAGAAACACTTTTTAAAGGATTAGTGCTTTATTTTTTTAAATAAAAGAATAAATCCTCTTTTCATTTTGGCTTAAAATCACTTAAACTCTATTTTGATTGGAGAGCCGATATGGAGCGGGGGGGGGGGGGTTAGTTTAGTGCTAGCTTTCGCTTTGATTCTACAAAAGCACTTTAGGGAAGTTATTATAATATCACAAAATGTGATTTTAAAGCCATTTCACGTCTAGCTTTATAATAAAAACTAACAAAAGGTAGCGAAATAAAAAACCAACTTTGACAATTAAGCGTAGAATCGAGGTTTTTGACGTGAAATCTCTCATTTTACGTTTTTTTACATTTAACGTAACATACAACAAAGCGGCACGTAATGTGGGTAAATGCTGTAATAGATTATTGGACTTTATTATGGCTTTGACGACAGGAAAGAGAGACGAAGAGAGAAATAATTACAGTTGGAAACATCAGAGAAGTGGAAGAGAGAGAGAGGAAGGGGGAGAGTAAGAGCGAGAGCGAGCGAGAGAGAGAGAGAGAGAGAGAGAGAGAGAGACAGGGAGAATAGAGAGGGAGAATAGAGAGAGAAATTGCTTTTTCATTTAAATTACGAAAAATGACAAAAAAGGCTGAACAATTACAGAAAACGAGTAAATATTTATGAAACACGTATAAACATCTAATAAACATCACACTCACAAAAGACTGCTAAACACCGAGATAAACATCTACGAGATAAACATCTACAAAATACGGTTTAACAAACAAGAAACACAGATAAACCTTAAGAACCTCAACTATGCTGTCTAGAAACACTGTTATGTGTCAGGCTCACAATTAAATAGTTTAGAAACAACACTAAACATCTAATAAAAATTACTATAGACACCTTTCTGTAAGTCGATATAATGTAGCGCTTCTTATTGCGTTTAGAAAACAAAGCATTCTTTACTCTTCTATAAAGTAGAGGAGTAAAGTAACTTATTATAGTAAATTTTACTATCTTAGTACAATTACTATTATATTATAAGAGTAATTAGAAATGTTTTCTAGATTTGCATGTACCGGACGAACAAAGACTGATGTCTGAATTGCTGTACAACTATGAACCAGCTTCCAGACCAGTGTACAACGCGTCACATATAGTACACGTTAAGTTTGGACTGACTCTTGCTCAGATATTTGATATGGTAAGTTATTTTATTTTGTATTGCTAATTTTTTTTATCAAAAAACAATAGAATGACTTGATATTTGGGCAATTGATATCAATATTTAAGTGATATAAGTTTGGAAAGTTTAATAAAGTTAAGAAATAATAATTAATGATTTAATTAGAAGTAGTTTCAACCCAGATTTGAGTTAAAACATATGGAATACAGTCATTTTATCTGATCATTATCATTATATCATCTGATTATACAATACAGGCCATGTGCTTAGTAATACAGTTTTAATAATTCATTGCACACGATGATAATGCTCAGATATGCCTGAGCAGTAGAATTGTTCATCTAACAGAGCGCAGTGTAAAATAAAAATTATTTTTAATTATTCCATGGAAAATTGTCTGCATTTTGAATATTGTTCGATGTTATGAGATATAAATTCAGAGACTTGGTATTTGAAGCCAGATGTTTACGGTTATTAAAGGGTTAAGTGCAAACTTTACAAAGTTTGATCAGTGACGAATTGGGAGACAGGAATAAAAAAGTTGATCAATGATTAATTACAAAAAGAAATTATGCATCAGAATAATTATCTAAGTAAAGAATTGCTCGAAATAACAATAATGTTTATTGCAGTATAATGAATTAGCACTTAATTTTATTCAGTGTAATTTAATATTACACTATGTTTATATTGTCTTTATTGCTTCGCCATTCGCTAGAGGGAACTAGAATTAGTCTGCATCACTTGTAATCTAATGTATAGTTTCAATTAATCAAACTTTTTCATTCCCAATTTATTTATATAGGGTTTGGATTTATTTGCGATGACAATGCAATTATTTTCTACATTAAATATTTCCTGTTAGTTCTATGTATAAGCTGATTACAGTACGATTTAATTAATTAGTGATTTGATTGAATTGATCAAATGTAAAAATTCTTATCCTTGACACAAACTATTTACGATAAGTTGATTTATTCCACTGATTATGTTTTAATGGGTTTTAATTGCTATTAAATGAGATTAATGAAAAAATTGCCTAAACGATAAATATGAAGAAATTTCATTTCTGAATTCTTGTTATATTAATTCAGATTTTATTTTTATTTTGTATACTGTTATTCTCTCTATCTCTTTATGTGTTTCTATCTCTCTCTATCTCTGTGTATCTCTATCTATCTATCTGTCTCTATCTCTCTGTCTCTATCTCTCTGTCTTTCTATCTCGGCGTATCTCTATATCTCTGCGTATCTCTATCTCTGCGTATCTCTATCTCTCTATCTCTGCGTATCTCTATCTCTGCGTATCTCTATCTCTCTATCTCTGCGTATCTCTATACTCTCTTATCTTTAGCGTTCAATCTTTTCTTATGTAATTTCTTAACTTCGGTTATTTTTTATATTTTTTTACATTTGTTTTTTCTTCTGTTTCATTTTTTCTTCATATTGATGTCTTGTTATTCTTCTTTCTCGTTCTGTATCCCTTCGTCTATCAAATAGAATGCCGATTACTTTGTAAAGTCCATTGAGAACGAGTGTAAAAGCATTAAATAACACTACAGACAGACTTCTTGCAATTATCGTAAGGAAATCAGACATTTTTCAATTTAATACATGTCGGTAATTTGCACTAAATAGACTATTTTGTAGAATTTTTTATTTTTTATTATTTATCAAAATTTTCTATTCAGTGGATCGTTTTAGCCATATAGCCTTTGATAATTATTTTTATATTGTCATCAGTATTATATAATAGGCTCTTCGTGATATAATAACATATCACAAAAAAGTTTCTGTAGTTTGCGTAAATGTAAAATTGAAATATACTTTATTGTACTTTATTCTAACATATTTTCTATATTGTTTGTTTAATAATACATTTTTAATCTCATTTAATAACCCGTTTCAAAATTATCAAAACTACTATTTTTCATGACAAATGACTAAAAGCTGTAATAAACCTACACAATCCATCAAGTTATGAAACTGCAAGCTGATATAAACTACAAGCTTATGGTGAATTGAGTGTGCTTATTTTTTTCAGCAGCGAATTGAGCTCAATTTAGACTTTATTGCAGTTTGATTGTGATTGCTACAGTGCTGAGATTTAGTTCGCATTATATTCATTTCAAAAAAAAAACCGCACGAATGTGGCCCGTAAACATTGGCGTTCAAAGGTTTTGATTTTTTTTGGGGGGGGGGGGAGCGGGGGCGGTGGGAGGAAGGGTGGGGTTTAGTGATGAATTTATAAAAAAAAATAAAGCGCGAGTGCTTAAATAATATAACAAATATTCATAGAGTAAACGTATATCCTATTCCATATAAAGTACACATATATATTAGGTGATTCTAGAAATTCGTAACAAGGGGGAGGATGATATAAAAATCTGACTATCATATTTGGTTATAAACACAATTATTGGGGCTATGTGTAAAAATGAACATTTTGATGATTTGAATTTTGACTTTTTAAGGGAAAAGCAGGCCTATATAAATTATAGAAAAGTTTTCTTATAAAAAATGCTGAATTCGAAAGACCATGTTGTTGATAATATATTTATAGGCCATCATTGCCCGAAATTCTGTATGAACCTCCTAACTTAATGGTTAAATAAATTTTAAATAATATTTAAAATCAAATTTAATATTTAAAAAATATGGTCCTAACAAAAATATTTTATACTTCTTCCCGGCATTTTCTACTGCTATAAAATAATGTCGTGCCACTCAAGTTTATCTATTTATCTAAAACTATATAACTCTGATCGATTAGTTTTATTCTAAAATTAATTCGATTCGATTAACTGTAATATAATACAATCAAACGAATTCGCATTAAAAACCAGTTCCTTATATATTACACACAGGCGTTTTATGTCTTCAACTAAATAATTATCATCAAATTTGTGATGATAATGAGATCTCAACCTGTGATATAGAGAAATGAAATGACGTTTGCGTAATTGGATGTCAAATCTTCTTTCATTCACTAGATGTCAGCATTCTGATGCCCACGTCATTTATATTAAATCTCCAACCAACCTGTTTTGCTCAAGTCTAAATTTAGAACTTATAATATATTTAAAAAATGCTCATCCAATGAGAACAAAGGGGTTAAATGGGATAATTACACAGATAGAAGAATGGACGTTTTGATTGGTGGTTTGATTTCATTATTTAGGTCAAAATATCATCCGCAAATGAAGTTTAAAATATATTAAATTATAGATTTTATATAATTGTAGATTGAGCAATATATATTATATTATTGTGCGTTTTAACATGTTGAAGAGAATTAACATTTGTAACAAGAAGGGATTTTTAATCGTGCCAACAGTTTAAAAAGTAGTTATAATAGATTATTTATCAGTTATAATTATTGTATTACTCTTTAACGAATAACTAGCACGTGTTTTTATTCAATCATTCTATGTACTTATTTATATTAAACATTGATGTTTAGAAAACATATTTTTATTAAATTTGACAGCATTTTAAAATAGTTAAGTAGACCTAATGCGCGTTTCTTTTACAATTTATCTCATGGTACTTGCACGTTGCCTACAATTTTTCATTAATTTACAAGAGTTTAATTAATGTTTAGAAAAATAAAATAAATTTGTATTATTATTACTTTAAGCTTTATTACAAAAAGAAACGGATCATATTTTTGGGAATTAAGACACTTTCCGTCGTCGCGTGAGACACAAAGTCGCAAGAATCAGCGAAAAAACGCAACAATTGTTTGGGGAAAGTCCACGCGTTTCTAACATTCGCGAGCAAACTGTTTTGCTTTAAATTAGTCAGTAATTTCTGCAGCTGGGTCCCTCTTGCTTTGGGTCTCTATCTTTAGCAGTGGATTCTTTCGTAACACTAGATAGACTGTTGGACTTGAATCCGTATAAAGTCTACGACTTTATTTTGAGTTTATCAAATTGAAAATGTTTAAAAGAAGGATTGATTTGATTAAGCAAGAGACAGGTTGTGACATAATTGTGAGGTTTTAAGATTCTGTCTTATTTACATATCTTTTATATATTTTTATTTGTATGTAACCTTATATCCTTCCAAGAACAATTTTGTAAAACTCTTCAGTAATTTGAAAGAAGCACGATTAGATCCTTCTTTATAATAATTTTGGTTTTTTAAAAGAGAGATTTGCAGCAGGACATTTTTTATGTATAAAAGCAAATTTTTACAATCATATAGAGACTGATTTTTTAGTTAATTGTGGAATTATTTTCTTAGTAATAAATATATTTAATTAGTTTTGTGATAGATACTCTATTTGATTCATAAATAACGAACTTAAACAACACTATACAACAAAATATTATCCTGTAATGATATTCTTGCGATTTTTCACTTAGCAGTGTTGTTATTAGTTGTAAACAAATAATTAACAAACAGTACGCCTAGTAACTGAAATAATTAATTAATAATAATTTTTAATTTACTACATCTAGTTTTTTTTCTCAGATACTGTATTGGTTTATTCCAGATTTCGAATTATTTTTGTTAGTTACAGATTGCTTTAATATATTATATACGAGGCGTATTATAAAGGTGTCTATTTTGTTATAAATCTGTTATAAAACGAAGCATTTTTGCATGACTTACATAAAGCAATTTATATATTAGAAACTTCGATCGATCTACTGAAGCTAGTAACTTTATTAGATGGATGGATTAATGGATGAATGGATAGATGGATGGATGGACCGATATACAAACGCATAAAAACAGAAGAATTGAATACGCGGGCATGCAGACAAAATATTATAAAATACAAAAATATTGAAATTTATGATTAATAGTCAAAAAGGTCGCAAAATTCATTTGCTTTACTTGACCATATATTATTGACCATAATGGAATTAATGAAAAATGAATTTAAATATCCTTAAATTTTTGGAATCAGACCAAATCATTATTTTTTACATGTTTTCAAGTTTACTTTATTGTTTTGTTTGGTATAGGATGAAGTTAACCAAGTTCTCACGACTAACGTTTGGCTTGAACAGGTTGGGAGTATATAAAATAAGTTGGTATACAAAATAAGTGAAAATGATTCATTTCATTTCATTTTAAAATTGTTTACATTATTGAAAATTGCTGAAGTTCTCTTTTTGGGATAAAATGTCAATTAATCTAAAGCTTTTTAAGAGCAAAGTTGCTCAACCATTGCTTAGACCCCCCCAGAACTAAATTAATTGAACTGGTCCCAAATTTTGATCAAATTACGAATATCTTTTGATAATGGAGCAATTATTTGAATAAAATAAAAATAATTAAGGCGGAAACAACATTATATACCACAATATGTATCTTTGCTTACATTGAAATATAATCCATTCGTAGTAGTGTATTAATTTTTATGAAATTAACACATATAATAACATAAATTAGTATAAGTACATATAATTAGAACAACATGTAGGCCTATTTAAAATGAAAATAGTTTTTGCATACAGGAATGGACAGATGAGAGACTACGCTGGGATCCACAAAATTACAGCGGACTGTCAACGCTTAGAATGCCATGTCAAAGAATATGGCTTCCAGATATTGTACTATATAATAGGTGGACTTATGCTAAAATTATAATGTAAAATTATAATTATAATGTAATTTTCCATATAATTAAACTTTAATATATGCTCAATATTTACTAAATAACTAAACATGTTAATAAATGCATTATCAAGCAGTATATTAAGTCTAATTTAGAAAAGAGGCCTCTGTAAATAGTGTGTCAGTTAGATTAAATCATATAATACATATAGATCAGTTTGAATTCGCACCCATCCTAATGTCTTATTCCATGAAACACGTACACAATACCTTATCATAAATATTACATTCTTATATTACAATTATATTTTCATATCATTTTAATACAAGAAACTTATATTAAATTCCCTCCCTCACCGAGAATTGAACTGACTACCTACATACCGATAGACTACCACGCTACTAACTGCGCCACTCGATTCATTTCAGCGCCGATGACTTCACTGATGGCTTCATGCAGAGCAAGGCTATGGTGACTCACGAGGGCGTGGTCTTCTGGCCTCCGCCCGCTAAGCTGCGCAGCTCGTGCAAGATTGACATCACTTACTTTCCTTTTGATGATCAAAAGTGTCGCATGAAATTTGGCTCGTGGACGTACGATGGTTTTCAAGTGGATGTGACGAATAGGTCTTCTTACGTGGATCTCGCTAATTATGTGTTCAGTGGAGAATGGGAGCTACTTGATGTTACTGTCAAGGTGGTATTGAAATTAGGCGTTTTTAAAGCTTGACGTGGGTCGAAGTGAAATGTGTTAATTTGTAACAAAATTCTGATTTTTGGATGATAGACATTAACTTAAAAATATGAAGATGCTTTTTGAAATATGATAGCTTTTTAATTCTCCGGTCTTAAAAAACGAAGGAGATCTAAAATCTTTAGAAAAGTTTTTGTCAGAAAGATCTATATTGGTATTATGTGTCAAATCTATGTGTATAACACTATTGTATAATACCAAAGTGTTAAATTTTAAACACCATTGCCTTCTGTTACATAATATTACCAATTGTTATACACTATAGCTAGCCGTTATGTAATCTTGATAATTGTTATATTACTAAATTACTAATTTTAAAATGCACTATTTATTTATCACAATTCCAGAGCAATGCGGTCTACTACGCCTGCTGTATAGAACCTTACCCAGACGTTACATTCGTCTTCTACATGCGGCGTCGAACCCTCTACTACCTGTTCAACATCATATTCCCCTGTCTCTGGCTCACTGTCCTCTCCCTCCTCGGGTTCTGGCTCCCCCCTGATTCGGGTGAAAAGATTACTCTGGGAATTACCGTCCTTCTTGCTTTCTCTGTCTTCATGTTGTTGATTGCTGAAAGCATGCCTGCCACTTCTGAGTTTGTTCCTCTTATAGGTAATATTTGATTTTGTACCTTTTATTACAGGTCGTTACCTGTAATAAAAGGTACAAAATCAAATATTACCTATAAGAGGAAATAACTGTGCCTGCCCCACATAATGGCCCACATTTTAGTATTTTATACCTTATCTTATTGATTGATACACATAAATGTATTATTAATTATTTTATGAGCTTAGCAAGAAATCTCTCATTATTAACACTAATTATTTCCTCTTTACTAATATTATCTCTTTAATGAAGCAACGCCTCGCGTTGGCTGTGCAGCGGGGAAATGCTGCAGTGCTAGGAACGTTTCCCAAGACTTTTGATTAATTTTTTAACTTCTGCCAACTGAATTTTTATTTGCAATACTCGATTTAACTATTAATCCAATAAAATATCTTATATTATTCAAAAGTGTATATTACTACGCCAATCCCAACTTTTATTCCAGGCATCTACCTAACCGTCACAATGGCGATGACCTCTCTCTCCATCATGCTCACCGTCTTCGTCCTCCAGCTCCACCATGCCGGACCTCACCAGAAACCCGTCCCTTCATGGCTTAGAACCCTCATCATCGGCTATGCTTCCCGCGTGCTCTGCATGCGCAGCCACCTCGCCAGCTACTACGGTAATGTCCCAGATGATATCCCCTGCCATGAAAAACTTGGCCACGTCACTTCTTGCTACGGCGTCTCATCGATAGAAACAGATTTATCAGACCAGAAACCAAACGGTTTACGACTGACGACGATTAATCGTACGTCTGGATTCCTTCGTCCTTTTTCCCTAGTACGGAGGCTGGAGAGCGCTTCGGTTGCGAAACGAACTGATGCCTGGATGGGTTGTCAGGAGTCTGGTACAAGGGGTTCTTTTCGTAAGGAAGAACGAGAAAAAGAACTGAGGCAAGAGAGGAGGTCGTTTTTGAAGCCTTCGGAGAGATGTCATACAAGGATTTACGTTAGTAAGCATCAGAGTCAGTGGGAGTATGAAGATATAGTGAATGAGTGGAGGTTGGTCGCTCATATTATGGATCGGCTGCTGTTTTGGTTGTTTCTGGTTGGGTCTGTTTCATCGACTATTACGATATTGGTTTTTATGCCAATGACTAAACCGTCACTTGCGTGATTTAGTCGTCTGACTAAATAGTCACTTGCGTGATTTAGTCATATAACGAAACAGTCTCTTGCGTGATTTAGTCATATGACTAAGAAGTCACTTGCGTGATTTAGTCATATGCACCAGGTGGATATAAATCAATATTGGTGCTCATAGAATAGTTCTAAATACGTTTTATTTTGGTATGAGAGAATATTCGTGAGAAAAAATGCGATTATTTGAATCAAAAATTAACATTTTAAAGCATATTTGTATAAAAGCTTGGTCTCGTTATAAGAGCTTAAAAAAGAAGTTATTGGTATATGCTGCTGAATTTCAATTTTTATAAAAATTTCATTTATTTTCTTATATATTTTTATTTCAACTGCTAGCAAATGAATGCACAGGTGAACTGTATATTTTGTGTGTATACCAAATACATACAAAATATGATTGCAATGTATTAATCGGCCTATCTATCTATTTATAGACAAAATCGTGAGCTTTCAATTCTGTTTGTATTTTCAAATATTGCAAAATTGTATGATACAGTATTTTAATATGCATTTATTTACCCGGTGAAATTATCGAATTATTGGAGCATATTACTTGGTCATTTTATATTTTGCAATCAGACTTAATTTAATTATCTCTTTATATTTCAATTTAATCAAGAGATAATTAAATAAATGATATTTAATGAATCAAGACACATTCATTAACTTTAGCATCAAATAATACATTGATAAATTACATAAGAAACAAAATTCACCGACTCTTATCAGATACAAACATCATTCCATTTGCATAATATATACTCCGCGTAAATAATAAAGAAAGGTGTGCGATAACGCGAATATATGCATAAATAAAGCTACACATTGTTCAGTTGTTAATAAATCAATGCAACTTTGTAATTTTATTAACTAGACAAAGAGTGTTATTAATGGATAAATAATTAAGTAATAATTTCTGTTTTCAGTTAAAAAAACAATTTTTAATATGTGCGGCGAGTGATTTCAACTAAATAGTTGTATTATATATGAATCAAAAATTATACAAAGTACAATTCTTGCTATAAAGTTTCAACCTGATTTTTCTATGCAATGCAAAAAGATCTAGAATAACAAGTTAAAGCTTAACACAAATTTGTGTTTACACTATAAATAAGATTCTTGTTATGTTAAATAATAAACAAATAAATACCTTAATATAATTCTATTACAAATGTACTTGTACTAATAGAAATTTACAATTAACTAATCAGCGAAATAATTGCTAATTGTACTCTTAATTGTACGTATATTTAATCAGTAGAATTGTAATTTAGGAAGAATATTAAAACGAATTCAAGTACTATAATAAGTCACAAAGAAAATTAAATAAAGCTACAAAATTATTCGATACACTGATAAACCAACTTGAAATAATGAATTCATTCACTAATATTGTGTATACTACGCATATCTTATATAATACACAAAATAGTTTATAATATACTAGCGACCTAGTGGTCTTAGCTTCAGATTTCACTAGAAACAAAATTAAAAGAAAATTTTACTATTTCTAGACAACTAAAACACAGTTTACTTAAAATAATATTTAAATTAAATAAATAATATTTGTTTATTACAAGTGGACAGTTTACCAAAAAATATATTTCGATTAAATACATAAATTATACTTACAAGGGATGATGTGGGACTAGGCGACTAATCTAGGATTATTTCTAATGAAAACCCTAATCCTAACCCTAACTATCACCATAATCTTATGTATAACTCTAACCTTAACCCAAAATTTTCATTGGGAATAAAAATCACTGAGATTTTAAATGCGCTAGCCCAGTTAAAGAATAATTATTTATTAAAAGTCACATATTTTAGTCAGTTTCTTCCGTTTTGTATGTTTGTTACTTAATGTCACATCAGCACAAAAAGATTACTACTAAATTGTATCAAGTGAACTGTATAAATACTCGACTATTAACCTAAAATTAATTTTTAAATCCGCTAAATCTATTCACAACAAGTCACTAAATAACCTTTTGTGCTGATATGACATTAAGAAAAAGAAACAAAAAACTTAAAATTCACCTTATTAAAGACATACCTGATAATCTCACTTAAAACAAAATCTAGCAATTACACACAATACAATGCACTTTACTATATTAAGCATCCTTTTATGCAAAAAAACTGCAAAATAGCGCATTTTGAAACATAAAACGCATGCATTACACACGCATAAATTACAAGAGCTGCACAAATATGCATATTTACACGCATACATATTGCTGCCAGATTGGAAAAATAAAAAGACACACCACAAAAACTATCGTGGAAAAGTTTACAAAAGAAAACTTTTTTTCAAATGTTTTCTACCAAGGCAGATTGCTGGCAGGAACTTGGCAATGAATGGACAAGTTACAAACACACAGGATTTAACAAGTATAAAGTATGAACATTCAATTCAATTGTGATCCGTCAAAATAGCCCAGATAAATCAGCACGGCTATTAATTTTAGGGTTAGGGCTAGGATTGAAGTTAGGGTTAGTGCTAGAGTTAAGTTAGGGTTATTAAATGAATTGACTGTGGCGTTTTTTTGGGTTAATGTATTCGGGGTTGTTTTGTCGGGTTAATATATTTGGGGCCGTTTTGTTGGGTTAACGTATTCGGGGCCGTTTTATCGGGGTACCAGAGCCAACAAAGGATAATAATGTCAACATTCACACAGAATACAACATTAGTAATAATATACTTGATTAACCTACAACTTTGTTCTTTATTCGTTAAAGTCACATCAGCACAAAATGCTATTTAACGCTGTATTGTGAACTAATTATGCGAGTAATTATAGCACTGGACTCTTAACGCAGAGTTGTAAATATTTTTCATTTGGGAATGACAGGGGGCAAGCTACAATTTGAGCAATAAATATTCAGCTATAAATATTTTGTCTCAAAAAAAGCAGTAAATGATTAAACTATAATTAAAGTATCTGTAATATTTCATAGATACTATGAAATAATATTTAATCATTTATACAATAATATTTAATCAGATATATGATATAATGAAGTATCAATGCTAAGTACAGATGTTTAATCAGTGAGAAACTGTGTACATATAAATGTCATGAATGCTCAATTATAAGTTCTATTTTTAAAGTATTAAAAGAATGGGGGAGGGTTAGGGGGGGGGTGGGGATAGAGCAGAAAAAGTTATAAAAATATTATAATAGTTGCATACCCTATATACAAAGCAAGACTTTCTAAAAGCCAAAAACAAATTGACACTCAGTTATATTTAAGTTTCAGACATACTCGACTTAACCATAATTGAATCAGCTACTGAAAGAATGATGATATGATATAGCCAAATTTTTAATCAAAGCACTGCATAAATGAATATACAAACAAGATATATATGAATGTGATACATACGAATATGATATATATATATATATATATATGGACATGATATATTTAAGTATAATATATAAGTATGATATATGATATATATGGACATGATAAATTTAAGTATGACATGTGTGAACATGATATATGAATATGATATATACCAACATGATATATGTCAAGATGGTCTATATTCGAATGATATATATAAGCATGATATATATATTAAAGTGATGTATATAAACATGAAATATATATGACCATGATATATATGATACATGATACATATGAATATGATATATAAACATTATATATACCAACATTATATGTCAAAATGCTATGTGTCAACATGCTATATATGAACATATATATATATCAATATAATATATATCAACATGTTTAAATTAGCAACAAACAAAAATTACATTTCACGTAATGCTTGGGGCAAGCGCCTCAACCACTACACAATAATAATTAACAGAAAAATAAGATTTAAGAGCCATCTACTTTACATAGAAGCTCAGAATATAAAACATTTACAAGGAAGCCAAGCACATAAATGGTAACCAGACAAAACGACCCCGAATACATTAACCAGACAAAACGGTCCCTTCAATTTATTTAATAACATAAATTGAATTATCCAACTAACCCTCAACTAACCCTAACCCTAGCAGTAACCTCAATCCTAATTCGAACCAAAATCTTAACCCCAATCCTAACCCTAGTTGGGGCCGATTTGTCAGTGCCATTTTGACTGGTCACAAACATATATAATATTAAATAATAAATGACAATTAATATAATAATAAACAATGATAAATTTGATAAATAAACGTTATATGACTAATAACAAAATAACACTGAATAAAGACTACTATAATATTACGTTATTATATTTATAGTAATAATACACGTTATATAATTAATAATATAACACGTTATTAATATTATTCAACACTTGCTGACAAAACGATAAAAGTAATAAATATTAATCACTAAGTTAAAGATTATAAAAGTATTATCACTATTTAATAACATTAGCTTAATATAAATTTTCAACAGTATTAAACTGTGAAGTATGCATAATTTAATAGTAATCTTAATAAAAGAGCTAGATAGATTTAATGAAATTATTCAAATTTCATTAATAACTTACTTTTTTATATAATCAACTTATAATCATATAAAAAATAACTGAAATTTAATAAAAGAGAAAATCATGAATAATGCCACAAAACAAGCATAGGCAAAAATTTGATTTCTAAATCAGTACACCTAACTTGTATATGTGTTAATTTAACTCAATTTGAAACTGATAACATTTAAATTAACTCAAAATTACACACCACAATATTTCGGCTAACTTTTATATAAATCATCCAAGATCAATAAATAAAGAAGTTAGAATCCAGGATGTGGTTATTATTAATATTTGAGAGCAATATTATATAACATTATGTCAATACATAAAGATTTAACTTTCAATCTATTTTATAACAAATGATTAAACTGATTTAATATATTATAAACTTATTTCATTTAAATTAAAAAAAAAATAGTCTGCATTTTTTAAATAATACCAAATTTCATTTGTTTTTGTGCTAATGTGACTATAAAGTTAACATCACATCAGCACCCAAAGACTATTTAGTGAAATATTATAAACGTGACATGCAAACACCAAGTTATGAGTGAACGATTAACTCATAGTATTACATAATTTTTATTCAGAATGACAGTGCAAGCAAATGAATAATTAATAATTGTTGCAAAATGAAACAAGTAACAAAATACATATAATGTCCCAGTACAAAGTGTTTGCTATTCAGTTGTACATTTAAAAATCTGACTAACTCTAGGATAGTATTATAAACGTATCATGTTGAATTAAATAGAATTACTTTTCTAAAATAACATTCAGCTGTTAGCTACAGCTTGTAACTCATGTTAAGGTTACGTTTAATGTCTGGATTACCGTATTATATGAACGATGTCTCAGATGTAGCTGACAATTTAAGCTTCTTACTAAAGGGTGCAGTGAGTTAGAGAAATACTGAGCTATCCGGGATTTGAACCTGGACCTGTCATGTCCTAGTCCAGAGCTCTAACCACTGCTCTAACGAGCCTTGAAAAAATAAGATTGCATTGCAATAAAATGTTGCAATGCATAATTAAAACAATGCAATAAATATTGCAATAAATTATACAATGCAGCAGCAACAATGTGTCATGCCCATAAATATCACGAGTAAAAAAAATACAAACATGAATTCAGTGCAGATCAAAATAGCCACTTAAAATACTCAAATATAATTTAACTTTCATCTTAATAGCAAATTCATTTTAACATAAATATACCTTATATCAGGGTTGGCGAACCTATGGCACGCGTGCCCAAAGTGGCACGCGAAACGATTTTGCATGGCACGCCATACTCTTATGATGAAAAAAAATTGTGATAATATTAGTAGTATGAAATCATTGAAATTACTATTTGGCACTTCAGCATGATTTTTTTGTGAAAATTGTTTACGCACTGTTCTTTATAATCAATTTGGGATGTCGGAATATATATTCTATTTTTTAAATTTTAGCGATAGAATAATAGAAAATAATTTCAAAATTAAATCATATTTATAAATGTAGCGCATTTAAAAAAGTAGCAGTGGCGAATTTTGTCGATTTTCTCGTCTAGTTACTCGTGCGAATCGTTGTTTTCAATGACGAATTTCATAAAATCGGACATCAGACACAGTTTAACTGATGACTTGAGTGCAACTTGTGTAGCTTTGAAGAATACAAAATATTCTCCACATGTAAAAGTTATAAATATCATCTGCCATACAACAACAAAAGTCACATTAATTTTACTAAGACTCTAATACCCTGTTGCACGACTCTGATTTGAGATCTTAAGCGCCATGCAACCGGCTCTGAGTCTAAAAGCACCAAAGCGCATTAAATATGTTCTGAAAGTAAAATTATAGTAAACGTAGTTTTAATAAAGTTTAGTTACAACTATTCTATTTGATCAAAATAAATGTATTATAGGTACACACACTGCACATAAAAAAATAATTTAAATAGGAAAAAAAATGTGGCACGCGAGAACGTTGTTGTTCTTCAAATTGAAAATATTGGCACGCCATCTGAAAAAGGTTCGCCAGCCCTGCCTTATATGGTACCCAGATACAATGGACCCGAATATATTAACCCAACAAAAAGGCTCCGTCAATTCATTCAATAATCCTAACTAACTCTAAACTTAACCCAAACCCTAGGACTAAACTTAACTCTAATTCTAAACCTAACCCGTATCCTAACAACAACCCTAACCCTAAGAATTAACAGTCGGGTCTCATTTTTCGGAGCCGTTTTGTCGAGTAACAACCTTATATGCTTAAAAATATCTACATTATTGGACCTTATGTGTATATTTTCTGTCAATATTTTATTTGTATCCGTTTAGAAATCAAATTAAATCATAAAAAGATAAATTTAATGTTGTAAACTCTGCAATTAGATAAAATTAATTGGATATTTATCAGCAGGATTACTTAAATTACAATCTTAATCAAAATTTAACTAATCCTGATTTAAACCATCATTTATTACAAGAATTATGAAATTTAAAATATTCTTATAATTCAAAATTTATTTATTTTTATTATTTATTAAATTTACGTCTGAGCATCTTTCAAAAATTTACTAAATCTGAATTTTACGCAATACCAAATTTATAAAATTAATTTTTTTCCAGCGAAATACCATTCGCAAATACTTAATCTAAAGATAGAAAATTAAATATTTACAGCAATCGCGTCTTAATCGATGCCAAACATATACAAACACAATTTACAACAACATCGTATTTATTAAATTATCACTCGACATCAAAATCTTAAACGTTATCACAATTAAGAGCTTACAATCAAATCACAACGACATCAAAATTACGACAACTTATCCAATGATATAAACACATAGATAAACACACAGACAAGCAAACAGACATTTTCCTAAAATGACATGGGATAGATTACACGACGCTAAAATGAAAGCGCTCTCTTTTGAAGCGATATCATTTGTTAAAATGGATGGAAAAAGCAGCAAATTTTTAGTAGCACGATTGAATTACTACGTCACTGTGCGACGAATCGTTTTCGTTTTCTTCTTCTTCTTGAAAAAACAGCATCTGAAAGAAATCGCGCAAATTAAACTATTTTTATACTACTATGAAAATAGTTTAAAGTTTAATTGAAATAAGAAACGCCACAATAATTAGAATGAAATTAGCATAAGAAGATTCGAGAGAAACTTAATTCAAATGAATAAACACGTTAGATACATTTTAATAAAAATTGCGCAATTTATAATCAATTGATTGCTAGAAAAAATTTCTCTTTAATCGCAGCATTAATCAGAATTTGAATTAAATCAAAATTCTAATACAGATTGATACAATACATTACATTAAAATTCTTTTAGTGCTGATGTGACATTAAAAAACACAATAAAGCTGCAGATTATATTCAACTTTAGTGCTGAAATTTTTGTGACATTAACCCAGATACAATACACTTACTACATTAAAAATCATTTAGTGCTGATATGACATTAAAACAAACACAGAAAAGATGCTGTCTATTACATAAAAGCCTTGTATTAATTAGTTTTCTTAATTAGTCCTGATGTGACATTAAGTTATAACTAAACCAAAACATACTTGGTATCTGTAGTCTCTTCAGTATCCAGTGGTATGGTGATAGGAGCGATAGATTGCTCAGCCGTTGGATCGTCACCATAGATGTCATCATTTGTAGAAGTCAGAGGCTGCAACAAAACAACACAGTAAAATACACGCAACAATTCATGTTTGTTATCTTTATTTTAACAAAAAACAAAGATATATTTATTATCTTATATACAGAAATACATATTTGTTATCTTTACTTTAAAGAAAATAAAGATTTATTTATTAGATTTACTGTTCCTTTACAATAATGTCAATAATAAGAGCAGAAATAGAATAAAAAGATGTGATAAGAATAGTTTTAAACAGATCAAAGTATAATCAAGGTGAGTAGAATTTACTAGTAAGAATTACTAGTAAATAATGTCCAGTATATACACAGATAAGTTTAGTACATATAAATAAAATAGTATAATACTAGGCCATGCGAGCTTAACACGTATACTCTAGTTAATACAACTAGTTTATAGGCTTTTAAACTAGTATAAACAAGTTTAAACTAGTATAGACTAGTTTGTACTAGCTTAAACTAGTATAAACTAGTACAAACTAGTTTAAACTAGTTTTAAATTAGTTTATACTAGTCTAAACTAGTATAGACTAGTTTATACTAGCTTAAACTAGTATAAACTAACTAGTTTATGCTCATTTTAAACTAGTATAAACTAATATAGACTAATTTGTACAAGCTTAAACTACCAGAGTAAATACCAGTTACAATATATGTACAATATACTATTGTATCCATGTATAATGAATTGTTTGACTATTTAACTCCCATCTTCTCCTTAATTTCATATATAAACTAATGTTACAGTAATTTTAGTATTAAAATTAGTTTT
>JAQIXG010000651.1:0-29137 GCA_034700105.1 Oconnorella tubifera
GTAGCGCACTGAGCCAAACACCAGATCCAGGAGAGCGAGATGCTTCCAGCCGTGCCAGAGTCCTATCATCTGATCCCACTCCATCCACCAACCTTCTAGCTGACACTCTACAGATTTCATTGTCCCACGACTGCTGTTCATCATCTCAGTTCCTACTGGGCTAATGACTCCACCCAATCCTTTCCAATTCATCTCCGATTCTTTAACTTTAACAAGATCCGGGACTAGCAGAACCCGAGCAGGAAGAAGAAGAGAAAGGAGTTTTTCGGCACCAGCAGCGGAAGCCAAAAAGGCAGACGGTGCCAGCTGATGCGCGCTACGAACTCCAATCCCTCCCCATCTCAAAGGCAGGCAAGCTTGGGACCACACTGATGGAGCCAGATCGATATTAAGAATGGTTGCCAGAGATGATTTGACTGTCTCATAATGTACAATAATGTACATAATGTACATAATGTAGGTATTGCAAAGGCGTTTCTCAGGAGATAGAGGGCTGAGTGAGCTGGCAAAAGAAGAATTCTCTTGCCATTTTGAATCTGATTCTTTTGATCATTTTGTAATTTTTGTGACGTCTGTCAAGCGATTTAACACAACATTTAATTATAATGCTAGAATTCTCGTAATTAATTTCTGTAATAAACTTTACGTGTTGGATCAATTAGTCAACTAATCAATCCTCTGATAATTTTCATAAGTAGTGGTGTGTTAATTGTTTCATTATATTAACATTCCTAAAAAGCTATATATACTTTCTAACGTCCACATTGACTGCATTCTTATCTAATACCGGTCTACAAGTTAATTGTTTAGATTAATTAAAGAAGTTTGTATCTAATATAAATAAATTCAGTATTAAAGGTAATGATATATTTTATCTTTGAGGTCAGGTTTCGAGAATTTTCCAAGATCCAAGTATTGGAAACTCAATCAAACTGATCATCAATAGAATTATTGTCCTCACAGAATCACATGTTAGTTATATTGTATTTCTGATAGTATACCTAACCTTCAAGGTTTTTTAAAGCATTTAAGCGTTTAATGCCAAAAATCATTTAAAGCACTTAGATATTATAAGTGCTTGAAATGTCTATAGAGCAATATATTAAAATATTGAATAAAATTGTTTTTACTCGTTTACTGTTAAATTAACTTTCGAACGTTGTATATTATAACAGCGATCAGAATATTTATAACATTTTGAAGATTATACACTATAACAATACTTTAATCAATTAAAATTCTTTATTTACAATAATTTCTGCATCAGACTCTTTTTCTCAGCCAGATTTAAAGATTTCTCATGACGCTGAGAAAACGCTGCAAAGTTTCTGTAAATGGGAGAAAAATCTCTATTCATCAATCAACAAAGAAATGAAACATAACAGTAGTTCAGCACACGACTTAGCTATACTTATTACCAGGTTAAAAGTTTACAAGTTAATGCAAATTATCATTGAAAGCACTTATTAGTCTATTTAATTAATAAATATTTGCGTAATTAATATTGTATTAAAATATTTGGTAACTTAATTCTGATGGTTTTTTATTATAAAGGGAGTTTTTGTTACTGAAATGCAATTTCTACTGCAATAATAATCAATGATTAAAGCAAGTGAATTTGTTTAATTTTAGACACGACTTGTGCATTTATAAAAACCAACCGTGTGGTACCCTTGGTAAGTCGGCTTATAATTGTTTTATAACTTTTACTTTGAAATAATCATAAGTTTTATTTAATGTAAACATATGCTATGTTTATTGATCATATTTTTTCTGTATAACATAATAACTGTCTTGATGCATTGCTAATTGATTTATATATTACTTGTTTATGAAATAATTTACAAATAGCTATATTTCTGAACATAAATGGCACTGATACGTCTAACACATCGTCTCACAACGGCCAAACACAAGTTAAAGTTTATGATTGATTGATACAATCAAAAAAATTGATTTAGGTTTAGCTTCAATGGAAGGCATGTGTGAACCGAGTAAAAGTTGCATTGTTATTGAAGACATCGGAATTGCTACAGCTTTTACTATTGCGCATGAAATAGGACATAGGTGTGTACTGAATAGCAATTTGTGTAAAACAATAGCTTAGAATATATATACAAAACACTAACTTAGATTTTATGATATTTTGACAACGTTACTAAGAAATTGTAACACAGACACTGAACCCTGAATAATAAAATTGAAATTGTTCTCTTGGTATTTAATTTTATTAGCTTTAACACTTTTTAGCTAATTTTATTAGCATTGAATTACTGAATGAATACAAATCTAAATTTAATTTAATCTAAAATTTCATATTTTTCTAAAGCATTGTGTAGATCAATTTACATCGCACCGATTGTAAATAATTGAAACATTCTATATACAATTTTCTAGAACGCTTGTTTTATAGTTATATTTACCGCAGCTTTGGTATGCAACATGATGGCAACGGCAATTTATGCGGACGATCAGGATCTGAATCAGCAAAAATCATGGCAGGCCATCTGACAAAAAATACAGATTTATTTTCTTGGTCATCGTGTAGTCGCGATTACATAACTACATTTCTAGAGTAAGGCTAGGTTGAATCTTACATCAATTTCATTACATCAATAGCAACAAGTGCTTTCTTTTTTACCATTAAAATAACCGACAGCTAAATCAAAACTTTAATAAATCACAAAACTAATTGATACAATTTAAATAGCAACTTAGCTAAATTGTCAATGTCGATATCTTATTGTCTTTTAGTTCTGAAAAAGCTGCTTGTTTGAGAAATAAACCAAAACGTTTGCATGAAAAATTAGAAGACATTTCAATTAGAAACATTCCAAGCGCCGATACTCTATGTAAACATCAATACGGATCAAATGCTGTTCAATGCAAACATGAAACGGTATGTAATTTCATTGTGAATTATACTACGTTGTCTTTACTTTAATAAATATCTAGATTAGTTACTTGTCAGTCATATATAATACAATGCAATACATGGCAATACATATAATACAATGCAATACATTAGTATAAAATAATACATTATATTATTTTATACTAATAAAATAAAATAATACAATAGAGGTCTAACTTATTTATATCATAGAAGTAACAGTAAATCGTCTGAAAATTATCTGTAGACTAAGTTAATTAATCTCTAGCAATTATTATTAAAATGTAATGATTACAACATCTAAAACCACAAATTTCAAAAGATACCATAGACATAAGCTTTTTATCCAAATATTTCTTTTTATCAAAGAATTTCAAAGCATTGTCTTAGATAGTATTAATTTTATATCTAAATTCTGAATAATATATTGATTGTGTTTATATAAAGTTTAATTTCTTCGTTTTTACTAACATTAGAATGTATGCGAAGAGCTGTGGTGTCTGACTAAAGACAATCACTGCATCACTAATGGTATTCCTGCAGCCGAGGGAACTCAATGTTTCACTGATAAAATTAACAAGGGAGTAAGTTAATCATACTAATAAACAATAATACTAATAGTAATACTAATAAAAGGCGTTGCAAATATCATAATATTTATAACTTACATATTATAGTCAGACGCAGAGAAACAGAGACACAGAGAGCAATATAAAAATTTCACTAGCGCAATCGATAAACTACTGCTATAACTAAACAGGCTTTAATTTTTGAAATTCACAGTTTTATTTTAATCGTTTGTATAATAATTACAGTGTTTCGATCATTACAAATCTAACGCCTGAATGACGTGAGGCAAGAAGATAATATGACGTAACATGACGCATAATATGACGTAATATGACGTAATTAGACTCATGATATGACGCAACAGTATAGGATTTATATGATATAGTGCAACAATTTTACAATCTGTTTCATCTGATTTTATTACGTAAGATGATATTGCAACATATTAATATATTTAGATATGTTATCAATCTAAGTGTATAAAAAATGGTCGGCGGCTGAACCCAATTGATGGTCAGTGGAATGAATGGTCAACATGGTCCAGATGTTCGCGGACCTGTGGTAGGGGGATCGAGTCCAGCGAGCGATTGTGTAATCGTCCTAGGTTTAAATATGTTTTTAAATAAACTTTTATCTGCAATACTATTTGTTATACAACGTTTTTTAAGTAATTTAATTTCTGATTAATCAGTTAGGGCCTAATCTTAGGCTCATTTAATACTAGGATACAATTAAGAGAGAAGTAAAGAAACATAAATATGCAAGGATTAAATTTTACAAAAAGATATCATTTTACAACTAATTTTGTTTACGTTTTAAATATAAGAATTCTATGCATAATCAATGTAAATTTGATATAATCTCATTGTATTTTGTTGTTAATAGACCAGCGCACAATGGCAAGTATTGCATTGGAGAAAGAAGGCGCTATCGTCAGTGTAATAGGCAGGTAAAATACAAAATAATTGCAATATAATTGTAATACAATCGATAATTAATGAAAAAATGAAGTTAATTTTCATTTACATAGTCATTGTTAAACTTGAGTCCATTTTTCCAAAAATATTCCTATAACAAATAAAATTGAATATTTCATTAATTCTTGTAAAATGACCGCCTGTAACTAAACGGGCATTTGTTTTTGAAAGTCACTGTTTCAGACATTTATTTTAATTTTGCTAGAATTGCCCACTGAACACGACTGATTTTCGAGAGATGCAGTGTGCTGTGTATAATCGTCAACTTTTCAGAGGAAAACTTTACAAATGGAAACCGTTCCTTGCTGATTGTATAATAATATACTTTTATAACTTGTTTTTGAAAGTTTTATGTTGGATTTATGATTTATGACTCCTTTCAAGATCTAGATATCGATTTAATATTAAATTTTCAAACAAATACTTAATTATTCTTACTTAATCCAATGTATTTAAACATCAAATTTGTTCAAACCTTTAGATTACATAAGTAATTGTCCAAGTACTTATTTGCTTATCCTAATTGTAAATAATGGTATGAAATATAAAATGCTGCTTAAACTTACCTTTTGAAGCAAACGATTATTTGTTTTTAATAGTTTTAAGTTGCTACTACTTTCAGCTGAATTTCGGTTGAATCCGTGTGCACTACATTGTATGGCTGTTGGTCATAATTTCTATGTGCAAAAGTCACAAAAAGTCATCGATGGAACACGATGTTATCCTGATTCGCTTGATGTGTGCATCAATGGAAAATGTCAAGTATGATACTTGTATCAATCAGCCTTTAACAGTCTGTGCTCTTTTAATAATTTCAAGATGAAGTTAAGGAATTAAAATTGACTATTATTGAAATACAATTGTTATTTTGCATGTGTCCAAATATCGTGCATGTTCAATGAAATATTTCACAGTATTGTTTTTAATCTCAGTTGTCATCGAAGTATTGTTAGCTCAGTGAATGCTATTAAAGTTAATCATATAGACATTACTAATATCTATATTATAACATAGAATAAATGTAAAATAATGATTCTTCTATTTTCATACTCTTTCAGCATATTGGGTGTGACAAAAAGTTCAACTCCACAGTTGTTGAAGATAAGTGTAGAGTTTGTGGAGGGGATGGATCAAGTTGTCGCACCGTGAAGGGAAAAATGACCATTTCAATACACAAGCTTAATGAGTGTAAGTTTAGAGAAAAATTAGTGTGAAATAATTATGATAATACTTTATTTGCTTGCTTCAATAAGAATGAACTGCTAAGTGCCACTTGCTATATCATGACTTAATCACAATAATAATTTGAACATTATAAGATCGTAAAAAGTTTAACAGGCACTTCGAGTCGAGTCGTGATGCAACAAAACTATATTTTTAGATGTATTTTTGTATTAAAAAAAAAACAAATATTTAGAAGAAATATTAAAATATTAACTTTTCAAAGTAAGCATTTAAGTAGTTTATATTGGGCATAACTTTACTTTAAAAATTGCAGCATACGTAGAAGTAATGAAAATTCCTCAAGGTGCAACAAATATTATTGTAAAGGAAATTACTGTATCAAGAAACTATCTCGGTATGTTATTTTCTTTATGCGTTTTAGAGTAAATAATTTTTTCACTAAAAACTGAAACTGAAAACTGAATCTGAAACTGAAAACTGAAACTTAAAACTTAAACTGAAAACTGAAACTGAAAACCGAAAACTGATAAATGAAAACTGAACTTGAAAATTTAAACTGAAAACTAAATACTCACTTACTTTCGTTATTACTATGAAACTGAATACTCGCATACTTTTGTTATTACTATATGTAAGCCTGTGTATGCTATATGTTTTCACAGCATTGAAGTCTGCGTTAGATGAAAGTTATTATGTAAATGGTGATTGGATAATTAATTGGCCGCAGCGCTTTGTTGCTGCACAAGCTAACTTTACTTATGATCGACCAAAAAATAAACCAGAAACACTTCGGGCTCTTGGTCCAACGTCTCATGAGCTTATTGTTATGGTATTGATGTGATTTTATCAAATTTACATTACAGATAACTCTTAACCGATTACTTATTCACAATGTACATGCGTATGATTTAAACCATAAAAAATTGATTACAATAGTTATTAATATTATTAGGATTTATAATTTAATTGATGATTTTATAAGTCTGTAAAACAAAATGTGACATTTTTGTCTAAAGTGTCTATCAATTGTAGTGATCTATATTTGTAGTTAATATTTTATTCTGTTATTTTCATCAAATAATATTTACATTTCAAAATTTAAAGTACTGTACAACCATAATTGTAGCTAACATTTTTGTAGTCATTGGTTCAAGAAGACAAAGTAGAGGTGTCATTTGAATTTAACATTCCTGTTAAAGGCAGCATCAATACCACATCATTCCGATACGTGTGGAAATTTTCAGGTTGGACGCAATGCACGGAAACTTGTGCGAAAGGTAGGAGCATGGATCTTGCCTAGATCTTCAATCGATTGGACATTCTGAATTAAATTATTAGGAGAGTCAGGCCCGGCTCTAGCCATTTGGCGGCCATATGCAAAGCTACACTTTGGTGGCTAATCGGCCTATATACCAGCGATTTATTACACCAAGAATATGGCATCACCATCGAACTAATACAAACTAAAACTTTAGCTGACGTTGTTTCGTTGAATTTCAAAAATTATGTTTTTTAATCGTTTTTTGTCATGTCTTTATTATCTTTTGTCTATGTTAATTGTCTAATTTGCGAAATTGGCTGCCCCTAAAATTGGCGCTCCTAGGCGGTTGCCTAGTTCGCCTAATGGACGAACCGGGCCTGAGAACAGTAACTATATAATAATTTATTAGATAGTTAATAAATGATTATCTATTAACTCTCTGTTACATAATATAACACAGTAGATTGCATTCATAGCTTTATGCTGGATATTAAGCCTCAACTATATTTTGCTCTATATACTGAAGTTTTTTCAGTTTTTGCTATATGGACTATTAGCTTCGACGCTGCATAGCCTGCACTTTATTCAAATTAAACTTTATCAAAATAACTTAATTAGATAGAGCTTATAAGAAAAAAATAGAAACTCACTTGTTGAACTATAGTTTTACTTTGTAAAACTCTGCCGTTTGTTATCGATTTCATTTTCATAACGATTTTGTATCCATCATTAAAAATATCACAAGCTACATTAAATTTTAAACTATATGCCTAAGCATTTTGCTATCATCTTATAACAGTAATACGCTTTAACTATAGTAATAATCACTCACTGAATGATTAAGATCTATCATTTATTTTTCAGTATGACATAGATTTGCTGTGATACGTGATATTTTTATTGCAGGCGTAAGCAGATCAAATGCATTCTGCATCGATGCAATCAATAACAAGACAGTTTCTCAACGATTGTGTTCCAAGCACAAGCCAAGTAGTAGAATAAAGTATTGTAATACACGGCCGTGTCCATATGAATAAACAGTATAACTGAAAGTATTTCATACTTGTGAGTGCAGTTGTTGCAATCTACATATTCAATTATTATTTTTATAAAGAAAAACTATCATTGCCTATTATTAGTTTAAATTTAGTATGGAGATGATAGGGGTGGGGGGGGGGGGGAAGTATAATATTAGCAAAATACTTTCTTTACTTAATCTATATTCTTATCTTACAAAATTCTTGTCGTTACTTTATTGTTTTTCTTGAAGTGTTTTGAATTTGGATAAAGATATCTCCGTTATTTACAATCTAGCTAAATACTTTTATACAACAAATAACAGAACAAATTCTCGTTGTAACGTTTTAATTTTTTTACAAAACTCAACGAAACATTTTAAATATAACCACCACCCGAAAAAGATTTCAATTGAATTTGTTCCAGAATATTTAACTCAATAACTAAAAAAGATCAAGCCAATACAATTATCCAAAGAATTACTCATTCACGTTTAAGACAACACTAATTTACAAATGCATCCAAGTTAAACTTTATCGAAGAGAAACAGTCATAAAATTAAAACAATGAAATACTATCATGCCCCGTCAAAACTGTCCCAACAAATCGGCCCCAACTTCTAATTTTTAGGGTTATGGATTAGGAATAGGGTTATAATCGAAGTTAGCATTAGTACTAGGGTTAGGATTAAGTTTAAGGCAAGTTTGGGTTATAGTTATTAAATGAATTGATGGGGCCGTTTTGTCTGGTTAATGTATTCGGGGCCATTTTTTCGCCGTACCAGATATTATACGATCCATTGCGAATCAAATGCAGTCTATATTTAAAACAAACAATCGGATATGTTTGTTCCGTAGATATCAGTTCATTTCGACAGAATGTAAAGACAACTAGAGACAAAAATGCATTGTCCATCAGTTGTTCGCCGTCTCGCAAGCATCTATCCAGTCTCCGTAGACGTCTATTGGTTCGGACAAATAGTTAATAGTCGTTTGAAAGTCTTCCAGACAAACTCTACAAGATATGTAGCCTGTGTTTCGCTCTCTGTTTCTGAAATAGTAAATTTTTTTTTTTATAAAACGATAAATAATTGTGTGAAATTCTTCTATTCTTCGCGTATACTTTATGCGCTTCGTCAAGTATACACGAAAAGATGCGATAGATTATCTAAGAGAAATTTTCATTGACAAAGAGGAGGAGGAGTTTTCCCTCCAAAATTGGAGTACTGATATTTCTTTAGATTATCACTCTATTTTGGTCTTCACTGCGTGTATTTGTTCTCTAAATACATGTATCCAATGCAAACAAATTCAGTACATCATCGCAAGATGTTTCACCTTTAAACCCGCATCTTTAACACGATAAAAAATTGTTAGGGCCTCTAATGGGGGGGAGGGGGTGTTATAATCTCACCTCCCCCCATGTCTGCGCAACTAAGGCATGTATAGCACACTGACTATAGACTGTAAACCTAATTTTTAATCCTAAGAAAAATCGCTTACAATTTGACTTCACAAGATTTTTCGTGGTTACAAAAAGGACAGTTGAACACCCCATCCAGGGCCTGCAGTGCCTTCCTCTTCGGTGGTGGCTTACGAGACTTCTTCCTACGACCCATTTCGACCGCAACGTCTAATGCTGAGTGAAAACAATAATAATAATGTACTCAACAATAAATTTAAGTCGTAATATTAAAACTTGATCTGAAAACTGTGAAAATTAGGCCAATTCATGTAAACTACATAAACATAACTAAATGTAATCAGACGTCTGATTAGTTAAACAATGTTTACTCATTTTCGCACGATTGATTTAATCGATAATGAGATCAATAATGAGATTCACTAAAAATAATAAAATTAAAACTTGTCAATTTTTACTTTTAATCCTGGGTACGAAAAAACAGCAAAAACTTTTTAAAATAACTTTACTTACTGTCCATACTTCACAGTGTTATTTACTTAACAAAAATTAAACTTATTATGTTATTTTATAACAAAAATCTCTTAAAATTAAATCTATCTTCCAAATATAAATAAACACCATAATAACATTAAGTCTCCACGCCTAATTTCATTCTATAGCATCGTCTAATAAACTCTACCTTGGAATGACGCGTCTATCTGACCGAAAATCAATTTATACCTAATTTAAATTAGGGGAAAATTAGGCAGAGAGGGGGGGCGATCTAAAAATAAACAAATTTCACAATTAAATTAAAAATTTCATGCAATATTGCGTGAGAAATTATTTATACAATTCCTCACATTATTGCGGCAACGCAGCCAATAAAACTTCTTAAAATAAAGTTGGATTAATCTTCCGATTGGACGCGATGCCTGAATAGTTTGATAAAAAGTAGAAAAATTAAAGAACTGGCGCGTGAGCAAGATGGCTGCGTGTAAGGGTTTAACGTTGGCCACGACGGACTTCCCTCTGTACACAGTTAGGCTGATAGGGGAACGGCATCTGATGGTCGGGGGAGGGGGCGGGGCCGCTAAGACGGGCGTGGCTAACGCGATAGTAAGTGTAAAATTACATTTCTTATAAAACAGTAAATGCAATATTATGTATTAAGGTTTTTATTCGGTTTCACGCCTCACCGAGTTAGCTAGAGTTAGAGTTGGTTTAGGGTTAGAATTTGGGTTTAATAATGCTTTTATTGTAAGAACGAAGAAATAACTTATTCGCATGCATTAAACTAATCTGCTGAAGTGCCGAAATGTTATATTTTTACATAAAATAAATGCTAAATCTAAACAATATTGATTTATTACACAATATACAGAAAGTTAATAGTTTGAACATACATCGCAAATAAAATGGTTGACAAACGATCAAGCGATACAATAACATTTTTATATCAGTTACAAATTATACTTTCAGGATATATTTGAACTAAAACGAGACGAAATTGAAAGCAATACTTTATCCGCGCGTAAAGTAGCGCATCATGAAACTGACGATCGCGCTGTGATGAATTGTGCTGTCGCGCAGCTTGATAAACAGTTCGCTCTCGCTGCTGGGCTTGAAGGCAGCTGCTTGCTTTACTCGCTACGATATAAAGTCATTACGCCTAAAGTTGAAAATGAAGGTATGATATTTTGTAAACTTTATCTTGTTTTGATTGTTTATATTATAGGATTATAATAATAAATAAATAGCTTTTTGTTCTGATGTGACTCTAGCTAATAGCAGCTAGTAAGCATTCGCTTTTAAACATTTTAAACATTAACATTTTTTAAACAATTTAATACTTATCTATAATTAATTTATCTTATTGCTTTTATTAGAACTGTATTATAATGTTTAAAGCATTATTAAATTTATAATTAAAGCATTATAACGCTTTAATTAAATATCAGGTAACTAAGCAATTAGAATGTTTATTTATTAATATTTAAACGCTTTGTTTTTATACGGTAATTTACACTTATTTGATTTTACAACCAGTTAAAGACGGTCTGCGGCGTCGGAAGGGAAACCTAACTCAGTCTAATGATCACAAGTTGGCCGTTAAGATGATTGGTTTTGATATAGAGAAGGGAGAGGAAGTGATTACGGATAAAAGTAAAGACGGTGGTTTTCAGAAAGTTGTACTTTTTTCTCGAGATGTTTCTCAGGTTATAACTGGAGGTGCAGATGGCTTCTTGAGAGTCTGGAAGGTCTGTGGTGATTTTATTTTAAATTAAAAACATTGCGTCGTTTTGATTATTAGGTGAGATTTAAATGTTTTTAGTTACTAGAATCTTTATCAATATACTATTTCTTGAGAATCTATCAATTCGAGCTGTTCTTATTGTGTTAATTTGAAAGAAAAAAAGCTTAAATTATTAATCTTTATTGGAATGAAATTATTTAGTCATCAGAATGTTGGCAGTATATCTGATTGTGTATTGCACTGTATTTGTTGAATATTTGTCTTTGTAATTCTTTGTTTGATTTACTATTTATTTTTAATTATGTTATTTGATATATAACTTCTACATGTTTTGTGAGTTAAAGAATATACTGCATATTTTGATGCTCTGTAATTCAATCGTTGCTTGTAAGTAATTCAAGTAAATTCAACTTTTTTTAATGATGTAACGTTAAGTCAGTTCATATATATTCGTTTAATTTTTCTTTCGTTCATTAATTACAGTATCCGACTTTAGAGAAAGTCTATGAAGTAAAAGCTCACACGAATGAAATAGATGATCTTGATGTAAGTCCAGATGGCAGCCAGGTATGATTGCTATTTACTCGCGTCTTTAAAACTTATTTTATACTTGTTTACATTTACTTTAAGTTTAACGTAAACATTTAACAGCATTTAACAGCATGTAATTAAGGTTACGTTTAATGTCTTGATTACTGTATTATTCGAACGATGTTGAAGACGTAGATGTCAATTTAAGCGTCTTACTATAGGGTGCAGCTAGTTAGAGAAGTAGGGAGCTAACCAGGATTTGAACCTGGACCTAATTACTAATAATTACTTCGTACGTTGATTAGTTTGAAAATTTAATTATTTCATAAGTCTACAAATGTGTCTAGATTAGAATTATTCTAAAATGCATTATGAAAGAATTGTTTTGAAATTGATTGAATCAGATTGTGACGTTATCTAAAGACAATCATTTGTATTTATGGAACGCAAAAGATGGAAGTAAGATAACGGAACTGAGTTGGTCAGCAGAGGTGCAGTATCGCGCACGTAACTGTAGGTTTGTAACTTTGTAACGATTCGTTACTTTGTTCTATTGTAATAAGGAATATATTTAGAATTAATTGGTTTAATTTTTTGTCGCTTTTATGAAATATGCCAATAAAACTACAATATATATATAATTTCTTAAATTTATCTTTTTATTAAATTGACAGAATACAATTACAAATTGAAATAGTTTTAAAATGTGTAGATTGACATGATTTTAAAACCTATTTGTTTATCGCAGGTTTTCTCCCGTTGTTGATCAAGATAAATCTGACGTCCTTTTTTCCACGCACATTGCCAGCGTGAGGGGTAAGAGAGCCAACCCTTCTTATATTATCAAATGGGACGCAAGTAAAGGTGGAGTAAGGAAAGTTTTAAAAACTGGCGCTGAAATACTTTCCTCTCTCGCAATTAGGTTCATTCGAATACTTTTTATTACTTTGCGTTTTTACTAAAAGATTTCATTTATAGGTTTTTAGTTACATTTGTACAATCATTATGAATTCTGTTAAAACACGCAAGATTTGAACTTATTTTAGTAATTTCATTGGATGAAGGCATTTGTTTACAAGTATGCCATGCAATTAAATTCTAGTTGTATTGTATGATTTTTAATCCAGGATTTAGAAATCACTGTTTATGTTGAGAATTAGTATGAATATATACTGATATGGTTTCTGCTTTTAATTTTCTTATTAAATCTATTCACATTTCTATATATTTATTTCTAATTAAAGTTTAGTATTTATGATACACTGTACTATTTAGAGATATATTATTGTTTTTTCTTTTATTTGCTATAATTTACTTTTATTTATTTTTATTTGCTTTCATTTGCAGTGACAATGGTTTATACGTAGCAGTAGGTACAATATCAGGCAGTGTTTCAGTCTACATTGCATTCAGTCTACAGGTTCTTATAAGCTGTATTCGTATGTTTTGCGTTTAATTTGCTAAATATTTAACCTTTTTTTTTCAGCTTCTTACTTTACGCAATATTTTTATATTAATTCTAATAGAAAAATTCTTCAAAATTTGACTTAATTTCACTTTCCTGTTGCAACATTGATTAGCCTTTTAGTGCCGATGTGACGTTGCACAATCTGCAGTATGTTATTGATTGTACAAATAAATATTAGCATTGTTTTATATGTATGAGTTTGCTGCATGTTTAGCATCTGTATCTGGCTTCATGTTTAACGTTTGTAATTTGCTGCATGTTTAGCGTTTATATCACATGAGCGAAGTACATCGTATCTTTGTGACCGGGTTAGAGTTCATGCCGAGCTCTGACGTTGCGAGAGCGATTGCTGGTGACTTTGATTTCACTCTATTCAGTATATCGGCTGATAATCAAGTAAAATGTCATCAACAGGAACGGAGAAGTGAGTGTAGTGTTTTTTATCTGCATATTTGTAAAGAAATTATAGATCTTACATTTGTATTGTTTCTTTATGTGCGATTTTTTTTATATCAGTATTTGTGAAGAAATTCTAGACTTATATTTGTAATTTAAGTCTAGCTTCATTATTGCTTTATACTTAAAAAGAAATGTTATATTCGTGTATTTTATTATTACTGTGTAAACAAATCTACTGAATTCTTACTTTCAATATCAATGATTCCATGCATTTTTTGATGTCATTTTAGTGTATTTTTTAATTCTTTGATTTCATAAATTGGTTTTTTATCTGATTACAGTTTTATTTAGTTATTATATAAACTAGTATACTAGTAATAACTAGCAAGTAATTTAATAGTTTACTAAATTCTAATCAGTTGTAAAGATACTTACGAGTTACTACATTTAATTTTTTTAAACCAATTTTTAATGTTTGATTTTATTTTCAGATCTGTACAATCCTATGTGGGCATTATTCGGCTGCGTCATTATTATATTTTTAATCTTTTGGATTATGACAGCCTACGGAATTTAGTCACAATCTGTTTTTCTTTAACCTGGCTGAACTTATCAGCTTAAACTGTTTCTGCAAAAATATTGGGCAGGCATATTTTGTTTCTTCAGACGCTTGACCTGGTTTAGTTTTATCCCGCGAATCACAACAGTTGTGGCTAGCTTATAGAATAAATGATCTGTCCGCAATTGCAATTTTTCCATTCTCTGACTTTTAATTTAGTCTTTCATTGAAATTATACGCGAATCTAGCTTATTTTTTGAAATTCTGTAAAGACGGTTTGAATCTAATTTATAAAACTGTTTTAATTCTTTGATTTATTATCAAATTATTGTCATTCTTTCCCTTATAATGATCACTGACAGTTTGTGTTTGTCTGAATTTAAATAATTCAACTTTGTACTTGATGCTTTATTTCTAGTTTGGCTTATTTTTGAGGTTTCTAAAAATATTTCACTTTTTCTCATGATTTAATCGAATGATTTTGTGATTAAGTGATTTAACGAATGATTTGATTGAGTCAATGTTTAATCATTTGTTATATAATTATTATTTTTGGGTCTCGTTATATAGTATTTATTTGATAGATCTATGTATATTTCATTCCTTGTTAAGATTACTATTATTAAACTTTCTTATTTATTAATACAAGTTCTGTGTCCGTATCAAATGGATATCAAAGATGTAATACTGAATTGTATCAAGTAGTATTTTATGTAGATATTAATGCGGATGCAATGTATGTATTAAACATACATATTACTCGCTTGGCTTATTATTTGATTACCGTGCAATGTAAAATTTAAGTTTTAATTTATTTGTGACACATTTATGCAATGTTTTAAGACGATAGATATTGTATCTTTTAATATATGTTTTAAAGTGCCTTGATTTATTATAGGATAACTTGCATTTTGTTTTGAAAACTTTTTCATTCCTATTGATAGACTGAATTAGTTTAGTTAATGTTTTACCGCTTATTTCTTGTAAATAAAGATTTCGGAATATATTCTGTTGCTCTGAATTTGTATGGATATTCTCTACATTTTGATATTATCAATATAATGATACAAGTTAATTAATTAGCAATTTTTAACAATGAATTATATTATAATATTATTAATATAATAAGAATATATTATTTTATAACATAATATAATAAGTCAATTATTATTTCATTATCTTCTTAATATTTTCAATAATTATTTCACGGAATTCAAACATGGTCTAAACAATAATTCTAAACATTAAAGAATCGAGAAGCGGGATGTTTAATTAGCATTAGAATGTTAAAATCTAAGTTACATAATCAATTAAACCTACTAACTTAGATTATATAGGTAACAAAATCGAAATATATACCAAATAACTAAACTTTCATAATCGCACTTTTCAGAATATCTTTTACGCTTTTTATTAAAACTTCTATTAAATGATATCACTATATCATTTAATATATTTTATATTATATTACTACACATATTATTAGTCTTCAAAATACCATGTTCTGTACAATAAGATATTTAATGGTAAAACTAACTTTGCACAAAATTTATTCCCATCTCATGTTGGAAACTTTACTTCAACAATCATATAGAAGCGATAAAGAGAATTATTAAATTTTCATATCGACCGGTGCAGGGGCAGGCATATCTGTGATGCATCGGTTCTTGATTAAATTGACGATGATAGTGAAGCCTCCTATCAGTGAGAAGCAAATACCGAGAGAAAGAAAAGCTTGCAGAGGGACATTGAAACCATCTGCAACATTGATGCCTATAGAAAATATACAGTAAGACTATACATTGTTGACTGTTTGTAAAATCGCTTCATTTTGCAAAATCCTTTCGTTTTAAAAAGAATGTTTAATTAGTTGTAGCTTCTATTAGCTTTTTAATAATTGAAAGATTTATCTGAATAAATCTATGAATTAGATTATCCGATAGGTTTCATTTATAATATTCTATTATGAACGATTGTTACAAGAGGTTTTTTATGTTAAATTATTTATTAATAATATTTGTTATTGTTTGATTGTTTGACATATCGTAATTTTAGAGTAATTTAGTAAACAAGTCTGTAGTTATAAAATTTAATTCTGTAATATAACTTGAAAAATAAGTTAATGTTGAATTATTGTAGAATAAAAATGTACTTACTGTGTTGTGCCAGTACTGTCTTAAAATTTATTTGCGTTAAAAATATCGCGATAAATAAACCAACTGCCATTCTAGTTAAGCCAGAAAAATATTCGTTTATAATTAAAATCTGATTCCGATTAAATTTATCTTCAACGTTTTAAATCAGTTGATTAAGATTGACTAATAGGAAAATAATTAACTTACTGTTGCAACTTTTCGCAGCGCATACAGACACGAGTGAAATACACTCGACAACTTTGATAGTGTTTTCAGAACGCTATCCAAAGCTTTAAAACATTCAAGATCGAGTTATTGAGAATTAAATGACGATAGTACACTTACTATTGAAGGACTTCAGTTAAATAATATAATAAATCTATTAGGATATTAATACACGAATGATAATTTTGAGTATTTGTTTTACTGTACAACATTTCTGCAGCATTTATATAAAATATTATTGTGATGCATTAGTGTTTTTTCTGTAGTCTGCATTCCCTGCTGCTACACTTCGTGGATATAGTAAGTGGCTCACTATAATAGTGTAGTGAAATAATAGCTTTTTTAGTAAATGTGAGTTTTGAAACTATTTATACATCTTTTAAATTACTAATAAAAATTTTTACTCTTGATATACAATCTAGTGAAATATACAAATATCAACTTTATATATTAATTAAGCTTAATATCATGAAGTCTATTTGCAACTTTATACCGAAACAATGATGTAAAACGTAATAAATACAATTAAGCATTTATAATACTTAGACATGCTATTTTGTCTTAAAAGTAAATAAATTTAATTATTGAATAACGCAACAAATCCTATACGATTTATGATCAACGTCGTTGACTAAATCTTTTAAAACATCGATATTTTGTATTTGTTGAAGATCTGAGTTTGATTTTAATTCACTTAAATCTGACGAAATATTTTCGCTCAGCTTACGACTAATCGTTACAGTTGTTAAACTTGGTGAATCCGTTATTACATAAACGCACGTATCTTTTGGCGTAACTTGTATACGTGATACTGAACTTATAGTTACGTCATCAGATTTAACAGATTGATTGACTGCAGTAGTATCATTATCATCATGTTTTAAGCCGTTTGATTTTTTATCAATATATTCAGGAGGATTAATTACTGTTCTATCATTTTGTTCAGTTTGTTTATTTTTGTACTGCTTCATTTTCGATGTATTGGACGAATTTGTTTCTACTTTGGATTCTTTTGCAGAATTTTTAATCCAAATATTGTTATTATCTGTAGATATAATATCTGCGTTTTGCTCAGATAGAAGTGTGGCGACATCTGGATCATCGTTTAAATGTTTACTATTCATTTCAGGATATTGCAAAGTTTCTGATTCTCTTGTTTGAGATAATACCGTTGACTGTTCAATAGCATCAGGATCCGTGATTGTTAGTTGCGTTCGTGAGATTGTTGAGTTGAGAATGATATAATCTGCCTTTCTATGCAACTCTCCGTCAGTTAAAAAGGGGTTATCTCTGCTTTCTGTGCTGAAAAATCAAATATTCAGCAATTATTTTCAATCTCAATGAATTTAATATAATTTTCTTCAAAACACAGCGATTACAAAATATGATACAACAATGACGCTTACGTTATAGTTCAACATTGGCCAATATGCAAGCATATATGTAAAGTTGGCATATACCCATCTATCTAAATATATTGTTTAACCAATTCATCAATTTTTCCATAAAGCTAAAATTCAAGATTTTATATTACCAAGTCTCCGACTTCAATTACAATTTTGCTCGAGACTACCGAGCAAAAAGATTCGCCTCGTTTATTTTTATCGACGCTCCGTGGCGATGGCGCCACGGTGCTTTTGAGAAAATAATATTAATTCAATAGCAGTCACACGAGAGACAATTTTCTGATAGCCTCGATGTCCGGGGGTCAACCGGAAGCGCTATTGATTCCAATCGAGAGAGTTCCCATCACGTCAACTTAGATGAGATAAGATGGCGCACTGAGCCGAGAGTTGGGGAAAATGCTGAATTCAATTTAGGTCGGTAAAATAAATGTGTTTCATTAGAGCTAATTTATATAAAATTGTTTTCGAAAAGATGACTAGCGTTTTGATAAAGATAAGGATTTAATGAAAAAAAAGAAAGTAAACAAAAATGCGATTGAATCGTTCAAATTGTTCGAAATAGGTCACAAATTATTATATCGCGAGTGATCACTGTAATCATAGCTCTTTTTCATTTTTTTATATTGAGTAACAATGAACTTCATTTCTTACTGGTATTTCTGTAAATACATTTACAAAAATATGATTAAAAAAGCTTCTATGATATTTTCATATTATTAAATAACTGGTAACGGGATAATTTAAAATAAGTATACCAACAAAGTTACATTTAAATTACTACTAAAAATTACTCATTATTAACTTGACATCAATAAATGAATAGTATTGAATCTATATTGACACGAAACTTTGAGATCACGAAAACTTTAATCACGCGTTTTGTTTTCTCAATGGAAACGAAGTCTAGACAAATAGTCTCTAGTTTACATTTCATGTCTAAACTCATTAATTAAGTGTCATCAGGTCAGCAAGTGACTTCACAGCCAGTTTCACGGAACGATTCATTTAATTAATTAATTAATTAAACTGCGTGAATGAGTAGGAAATGCGTGAATGTGTAGGAAATATAATTAAACTTCATTTGTGATTTAAATGCAACTATATATGCAATTCAGCAAGTAACACTGATGAATTAAAATGTCAAAAGCCCTTTGCAAAAGGTAAGAAAAGTATTTAAAATCAGATTTGTAATTTATTTAGATTTAAAACTGGAACATTTCATTTAACACAGCTAAAGAATTTAGTATTAAACATTTGATTCAAAAAGTAATTTTTAAGCGTACATTTTTGCATTTGAAGTAAACTTTTCCAACGCTTATAGCATCTATTGAAATAATAAGTAATTTATAGCAAATTATATACAAAAACTGTGTAAATATTTAAAATGCAATGCTTTGATGTTTGAACTTACTCTTCATAAAAACCATAGCAAATATTTAGCAATATCACTATAAAACTATTACCTCGTCGAGCGTTTGATGTTGCTACTAATTGACACGGGAAGATTGAACGATAGATCCATGCATCCGTAATCATAGATGGTAATCTCGTCTTCGTCGTCGATGACGTAAGTCTCTGGTACCGAGTGATTTTGACGGACGTATTGATTGTGTTCCTCGGCGAACGTTACTCGTAGTGGGGACTGTTGATCGATAGATGTCGCTCGTCGCTTCAGTGGAGACGATAGACAGGAATAATGATGCTCGGTAAACCTGGGAAAGTTGATAATCAATTTGTATTTGATAGCATAAACTTTACAACTAAGCCCTGCTAATATAGTATTAATATCAGTTAGTAAAATTATATATTAATGATTAAAACTCTTATACTAGATGAATCTTTAAATAAATAATGTACTTTGCTGGGAGATATTGAAAATTAAGTAAATATTAGGGTCTATTTGTTCAAAAGTTAGAAAATGGTTCAAATTTGTGACGATTGACTACTGAAGTATATATCATATACAATAATATTTAATTTTCAATCAATCTTTCTGTCAATCAGACTTTACTCAAGTTGCCAAAACATTAATACAGCTTTTTGTCCTTATCATATTTATATTTTTGAAGAAAACTAGAAAATACAAGATATAAAATTGGTATGTACACTCATATTAAAATTTTCTGACCAACCTATTCGCTGGTGATTCCTCGTTATTTAGCTTAGAATCCACGTTAGATGCATTCAAAGGCTGATCACAAGCTGGACTACAATCCATGATAGAAACTTGTCTTTTAGGGCTTCTTCCCAAAGACGAAACGACATCAACCCTGTTTTTATAAAATGTTGAACTTTTCTCAATACGCTTTCGATCATCTTCATCGTTTATTTCTGACAAAATTTCAATTCGTTCCATCATAATTGAAGTCTTAAACTGATAGTAAAAAAGCTAAGTATACCGTATATAATTCTTGTTAGTATAGAAAACAAAATCGTTATCAAATGCGTTGCTACTATCAATCCGTATCAGCAAAATAGTTATTACATATTCGATTAATTCTCAAAAATAAGAAAAAAAAAATTATATTCCTATACACACCTAAAATTGCGAACTGATTCATTTAATATTAACTGTAACTGAAAGAAGTTTACTGGCTTTAACTGTAGATTTAAAAATACAGCGAGAAGTCGAAATGCCTGTAGATCATCGATATCGCTCTAAATATGATCGATCTTGCACACGTCACAGTCAATATTGTCCCGCACTCAGGAAATTCAGATCGTGATAGAGTAAAACGAAATGTCAAAATATTGCGCATTGATTTATGCAGCGCACATTGTCTCTCTTTCTCTATTATTATTTTATTATGCTCATCACGTAATTGTAACTCTTTAATTATAATTATTAGTAATATATAATGTTATTACTATATATGCGCTTTGAAGAGTTAATATATTTAATAAGTAAAACGTAATGTAGAATGTAGATTTAATGAATTTTGATTTAGACAAATTTATTATATATTATTTAAATAATATCGTATTCTACGCATATTATTGTATTAACTAAGGTCATTAAAGATTTGTGTAACGTATCTAAACACATAAAAGTGTACTAACTTACTAAACAACCACATTATGCAATTGCCTATCTTGATTTCAATACTAATATGCTAAACTATTTGCTACGGTACTGCATTCCATGCTATTCATTATTGATAATAGAAGTGAGAGAACAATATTGCAACAATTTTTTAGCTGAGAAAATGATTCGTGCGACAATAAAGATGTTACCGCAGCTGCTTTTTCCATACTCTCTATATATTATCTACAGAAAAATTGCTGCATATAGACGCTTGCATCAAGACACATGATTTCTATTGCTGCGCGTTTATATTCTAAGCTTACACAATTTTATATTTCTTCACAAGATTTTTTTCGGTATTTGTAACTCTATTCATAGTCATAAATAACATTTTCTAATTATTTTGATAGAAATTATATCGTGAATTTTAATCGATTTAGTTACAATTGAAAGACTTGCAATCGTTGTAGCGATTGTTTTAAAGTTTGTTATTATACCAAAATGTGATTTGTATAAATCAATGACACTAATTATAGCTTATATTTTCTACTGATTATTACCATAATAACGCAAGTATTATAAAAAAATCTTAAATAGTCTACTCTAATTATTCAATCAAATACTTTATCTCTATTCCATATGTCTTTTAAATAAATCTTTACCCTGATTGTCATTGCAATCCACAGTAAATAAGTCGCATCGGTTAATACAATCTATCAACTGAAGCTGTATTAAAACATCGAAAGCCAAACGACCACGAAGCAAGTAAGCATGTACACAGAGAAGCTTAGCGCTCTAAATCGCCAGACAAATCTCTTGCGGTTTCGCTCGATCGATGCTTCTCATTCCCCTCCCCGTTTCCCTTCTCTGTTTGTTTCAAACCGGAAGTGACCGACTGAGGCCTGGAACTCGAGGGACTGGATGGGTCTTCATCGTTCGTCTAGCATCACAGCTTGGATTGTAGTCGTACGTGCAGCAGACAATTGATGCAAAATAAAAACAAACTTGTCATCTTTTCCGTGAGAGTGTCTCAGTCAAGTTTATTAACTGGGCTTTGTTTCGTTATAGGATCATATATGACGATGCGCAGTATTATGAGTGCGAGTCAGATAGATGGGCTATTTCCTAAAGTAAAGTGTCGGAATGTTACAAGAGTGATGTAGGGAATGAATTTTTATGTTATTATGTTGCATAAAATAAGACATAATTAATATATTTAACCTTCGCAATATTCAAACTGTTAACAAAACTATAATAGCTGAAAATATAATAATGACAACTGAAAATAAATTTAGACGTAACACTGGTTAAGGTCCATTAGTGGGACACTTTGCGGGAATAAAGGTTATGGTTAATTAATTTATTTCATTCAGTTTAATAATAAACTTTACAATGATGACTTTTCACTGTTGATTTGTTCATTTAATCTCTCTGCTCGTTATGAGGCTCTAAGTTAATAAAACCTTGGATCTCTTGTAGAACACAGAACTGTGCAACATAATAACGAAAAGGCAATCTACTTTGTCCAGCAATAAAAAGATAAAATCAAATAAGGAAACCAGTTGATGCAAGCGACTATCGCAAAATCAAACGACGAGTTTATAAAGCTCGTTCAAGTCTCAAGAAATAATATTAGGACTGAAAATCAGACAGAATAAAACTATATTAAAAGTTACACTTGAAGTAACTGTAGTACTGAAAACATAAAAATAAAGTAAAAATAAGAAAATAACTAGGAATAGAATCGAGAAAATATAGAAAGTTCAGTTGCTTTAATTAAGTAACATTTTTGTTTACAAAGCTTAGAATACATTTCAATAGATTGGGTTGCATTGATGGATACGATAGATCTGAAGATTACGATGATAATCAATATAAGCATTACACCGTAGTATAGAGATTTATAGATAGGCTCCCTGTGTGTTGTTTTTTGAACATTTATCATTCATGACTGCAACCAAGACGATAGCGTAATAATTATTATTGCAGTTATCAGATCATAGCTTTGTCAGAAGCAAGTATAAAAATATTGGACATATGTTTAAAACTTGTAATACTGATAAACTGAAAATTAATCTAGTTTCTTGGATAATTTAAACTTAATATTAATTTGTATTTTATTTTGCTTAATATTAGATTTAAAATTAGGATTTGACTTTGCATTATTGCTATTTATAAAGAAACAAAACGCGACAAGTTTTAATTGAATCATTTTATTCTCGATAAATAAACAGACGAAATTTTTTAAAGCAATAACAAACTACCAAAATAAAATAAATTAAAGGAAAATGTCTTAGACTATACCAAAGTAAAAAATAGAAATTAAATGAGAGTAGAAATATATAAATTTACACAGAAACAAGTTACTCAAGTTAAACAAGTTAAATAGCCTTATATTACTCAGATTATTTAACTTTAAATGAAACAGTAATTTTATTCTGAAGTAAATATACCAACTTTGACATCACAAAAATTTCAATTGAATATTTTAAATCATCAAGTAATACATTGTGAAATTATCACAGATTTCTTTAATTCAACAAAAATGTTAAAATATTAAACAATGTTTATTAAACAATGTCTGTTATTACTAATTCAACTAATTTACTTAAATAATAGTTTTTGATTTCTATTCTATAAAATTGAAATCAAATTTGATTATTATACGTTAGAATTAGCTAATTTTATGATTTATTTACGAATAATGTGTTCTTACTTACGAATTGTATTAGCTCTGTTAAGTAATGCAAATTTACAGCACCTACAGTATATATTTCATCGAGTTTATTAACTTATAGCAAGCTTTGCAAACATGTAACCACAAATATTAACAATGCAATGCATAAATACACAAATTATACAAATAAATGTTTAACTTATCAAAATTGAATACACACGAGTTAATGTTAAACGTTTTAACCTAAAGAAATTTATACATAAATTTAACGATAAACTTTTTTCACATAATAAATGACTAATATATAGCCGAGCTAAAATTTCAATCAACAGTCATTTCTTGTTAGAAAGATTACTTTATCTACCAAAATACGTTTTCATTTCAAGCCAGACTCTAAACTTATCATTCAGCTTCATTAATTATAATCATAATGAAAATATTATCAGCTGTTGCGCTTCAAGAAATTCAGTAACTAAAACCACATCTATAATATATAATAAATCTAATTCAAAAGTAAGCTTATCTCACAACCAATGAAAGAATAACAAAGAAAATGTTAGGTCCAGTGCAAACTAGAGCCTATGAAACTTTGCATAAAATACAAATTCCGCTTATCTCAATACATCCTGTCAGTATTCTTTATATTCTTATTTTTCTATGTAATACCAAAAGCTTCAGACATTTAATAATTTTCACATATCACACAAACAGCGCAAAGGAAACAAAAATCATGAAAGTGACAAAATCTATCACGAACAAATAACAAAGCATAACTGCATTTCTCAATCGAAAATAAAAATAGTTTTTGATCGTGAAAAAACTACTGTGAATTAACTAAAAAGTTGCAATATCAAATCTCTGACTCGTCGAATAAATTACTCGAGTTTCTTTTGTTTAGGATTATCAGGGATCTGTTCGGAGAGAGGGGTCATCCCGAGTAACATAATATGTCGCTCGTAAGCTTTGGATGCGCGAAAGAGCGTGTCAGTACCGTGCAAGCGGTCTAGTACTCCAAGTACACCAAAGTTATTGACAAACCTGATTAAATCAAAGAAAATATTCATAGTAAAAGTTGTAATGGTGATATAATACTGTAATATTAAAATTAATAAAGAATTAGTTTCCTAGTAATATTAAACGTAGTTATAATGGATGTGTTAATAATACAATAATATTAAAATGAATAAAGATTACCGAGTAATATAATTACTAACATTATAATATTAAATAATACTGACTTATTTATTAATAAACTTTTCAATACTTTCAATTAATAGTTTAAATAATCATTAGTCACTGTAATTAATTTTAAGAATTTGTCTATAAACATCTGCTAAAAGCCAATTTCAAGCCAAAAAATCTCAAAACTCTGATAGTGAAAATTCCTTAATTCAAACCCTTTAGAATGAGCATTAATTAAACAGGAATAAAATACCTAAATTAAATAAAAAAGAACCCCCCTTTACTTACTTTTGATGATGAAAATCATGAGCTTCGGGTGAAGGCAAGAATGGAAAATGATACCCGCAGTGAGATATGGTCGTAGACACAAGAGCTAAGTTGAACCACATGAGTGATGTGGCAAAGTGTGAACTCATGAGAAAAGGCCCCATGACAGGAGGCAACATGTTACTAACGATGTGTTCTATTGGATGGGCGTAGATCGATGTTACACCAATGGGAGCAGTCCACTCATGATGTTTCTTGTGAATGTATTTATAGATAGATGCATGGTGTAAAAGCCTGGGATAAGTATAATGAGATTGTTTAGTAATCTTAAATTTACTCTTTTAAAAGTGAATTTGAAACTGTTAAATATATCGAAACTAGCTATGGTATACTGTAGCTAAAACGTTACAATTTAATACAATTAAAATATTCGTATTTTGTTTTGTTTAGTAATGAAAACAATAGTAAAGGAAACAATTAAAATTTACAGTGTTAACAGCAGTTTTATAACAACATCTGTCAAATAAATGCAATTTAATCTTAAATCAAATAAATCAATTTGATTTAATATGTTAAGCTGTTCAAATTGATCGCATATTATACCGTGTGGTCATAATATAGCCTTGACTTGAGCACTTAAGTACTTTAAATATCTGAAAATATCTTTAAAGATGATACTTGACAGATCAAAATCTCAGTAGATACTTGTTGAAACTTAACAAAAGATTGAAAAACAATCTTATCAACCATATATAACTGACCTCCACTACTAAGTCATTAACATCTATGTGAATATATTCACGATATCAATAGCATCAACAAAAAAATATACAATTGCAATAATAATAAGAGTTAGATATGAAAGAAAGACTTTGTATTTTTAATTAAACAATGACTATATCTAGCATATACCTATCATACAACAGCTTTAAAACAGATTATGTTTATGCATAAGTGAAGAAAAAAACGTCTTATGTATGTATTAAAATCATAATCATCATTATCGTTACATCACAAGTGTTTAGTATCTACAGTGTAGTATTTAATATCAGAATTCTAATGCAAACGCAATGCTACTATTAATTCAAATACTAAAAAATTCAAAAACTAAAAAATTCTACATGTAACTTGATTTTATTAATAATTGCTAAAGATTTATGAAAATTTCAACAAGAATAGAAATCATTTCCAACCAACCTATGACTGTAATAAAACATAACTTCTTCTACGAGAGTAAAAACTACGAGTTCAAAAAGCACCCAGTGAAATGTCGGTAATTCGCGACCGAAGCTGCATCCTCTCCACTTCATACAAACAAAAGCGCCGTACATAAAAGGTATGCCAACCACGGTCTGGTTGAATATCACCCACAGTATCGTCGTTGTTAATTTTCTTCTATCAACCTTATAAAAAGACATTATCATATTTTAAATCTTTACTTTTTTAACTTCTAGTAACCAAATTTTTATTTGCTCGCTTAAATTTAAAATACAATCAAAGAGATCTTCAGATATATGAGCCGTAGAATTTACCGGCACATTCTTGTCAGGTTGTATTTTGTATTTCAAGAGAAACTGAGGTCTGCCGGTTATATCGAGTATAAAGAGAAGAAAGTTAAACAGCCAGAAAACAGAAACACTGACTACCACAGTCACTGAAATAAACAGAACAATTACAAATTATATACAACAGTAAAACTACAACTAAATGTAGATTTAAATGTTTTAAACAGTATAATTATTGTAGTTATAACTTATTTCTTTGATAAATTTTCTTGCATTATTAACAACAAAGATTGACGTCAATCATATAAGTTTTATGTTTATATCTGTAAATATATGTTTATACTTTGTAGAATTATAGAAATTTATTGATATAAAATAAGATGTCTAATGACTGAAATAATTAGAATTGTAATAATTTTTCATTTAGCTGAATCATTATCGGTTGAATTTTCAAAATCATACACTGAAATTACAATATTAAGTAGAGTATTTTCATAAAAGCAATTTCTTTGTATCCTCAAAATAAAACAGAGCTCTAACTTAATTGATTAAATCTTACTAGATATGGCAAGAAAGAGTTCATCCCCTTCAAAGAGATCATAAATATATTCCCATTTACTCTGCCAGTAGCTTCCAGAGGCCCCCCAGAAACGCTGAAGATACCTAGAAAATAAAAATACAATTTATTTAGTTTTAAATATTTAAATGTCCATTTACACGCAGTAACAATGATAAACAGCAGCAGAATACTTAAATAACTTAATGCAGACTTTAGTTTAAAAGTAAAACGTACAATTTAATAATGTTTTTGTTCAGTCATAACCAATTGAGAGTATTATATAGAAACTGTAAAGCTATACAAAACAGAAACATTGCATCATCAAGATGACGTTTTTGACCATTAAAAACACTGTGCATTAATTAATACATTAATATATCAACTTTAGAAATAAAGAGTTTCAATACTTTTATTCTTGAGTGTTACCTAATATTTAATTTCTGATTTAAAAAATGATCATTTAACTTACCATGTGATAGAGTTCCTAGCCGCAACAAAGAAAATCAAAGCCGTTCCTATCACAAACACTGTGATCCAGATTGAGTCCCACAACTGTCGGACATTCACCAGAAAACTTTTCTTTTGTTTCACTTCAGAAAGAGGAAGCTGCGTCGTTTCTTTCTTTAATTCAACAGAAACAAGTTCCTCTTTTTGCTTTATCTGTTGGTTCTTATTATCAATGAAAAGTTGAACATTTTCTAAATTAAATTCTGATTGCTGGTCAGTTGTAGATAAGGATAAAGGTTCCATAACTTCAGGTTGCTGAATGGATTCAGACATTGTTTTCAATATATAAATATACTATAGTTTTTAGACTTCAATTAATGCTAAAATAGAAAAATCTAATTTAATACATGAATGATTTTGAGTAGCAAATTCACAATCAAGTCATAATTTCAACTTAGAAGTCGTATTTAACAAGACTGAATTAGAATAATCATTCTTTGTTCTACACTTAATCATCAATTATAGTACCAATTCAACAACAATCAATTATATCCATCATATGATAACTTTCTAACAAACACACAATATATTATAATTAATAATTATAGCTACTACTGGCAGAAACAATAATAATTATCTGACAAACAGTAATTATTGATGAGTAGTCCCAAGTGATAATTGCAAAGAGCAAACATGCAATGAATTTCATAACAACCCCCCACCACACCCTGCCCCAATTTACACCTTCACAAAAAGTAATGATTGAAAAAGACCTAATGATCCACCCCTGTGTGTTTCTATCATATATTTACCCTGCTTCAGGTTAAATATAATCAAAACCAGGTGAAAGAGTAACATATAAAAAAGCCAAGTAGGTCTAAAGACTCTAGATAATATACAAATAGGCTAAAAATATACATAGAAAACAGCCTAATAATAATAATTAGGCATTATAAAACAGTATAATGATAATAATTGTGAGTTACAGAAAAATCAACAAAGAGGTAAATGCGTAAATTCAATATACTGAAATATACCAGAGTTATATTAAACGAACTTTAAAATATACCACTAGTGTTATTATTATATTTGATTATACAGTTAATAACATAGTTTATACCAATATACACTTTTTAATATACAACATTTTAACATACAATATTTAATATACAATGTTTAATATACGAT
>JAQIXG010000652.1:0-29116 GCA_034700105.1 Oconnorella tubifera
CTCTCCCTCTCTCTCCCTCTCTCTCCCTCTCTCTCCCTGTATACATAGCGGTCCCAGCCTGGCGTCTATTTAACAGCAGATATTTTCTTTTTGCTCTCTGTAACTGTATACGAGCTATTTTATGGGCCATATAAACAGAACTGAGTTCCGCTTGTCTGCCAGTGTTAGTTGATAAAGTCCAGTGTATGAGCTGCTAGCATATAAATGTCTCTCTCTCTCTCTCTCTCTCTGTCTATCTCTCTCTCACTCTCGGTGTGTGGTCTAGACTGACTGGGTGGTCTTGTTATTTGAAATACTGCTCAGAGTGTATAATTTAAGTTCCATTAATTTTCTCCTGAGGGTTATTGCACTGGGGTGACTTAGTTATTATCAATGCAAACTGACCGTGACGAATATGATTGAGATTTTTTGTTAAATCATGACGAATATGATTGAGATTTTGTATTAAATCTTTGCTGATGATTGATCATAATTGTGTACATCATTATGTTAATCATTATTTAACTTGCTACATTTTAGACTTTAAAATTTTCTTTAGCAGTGTTATAATGTCTTTATTTTTAATTTCATTTCCTACATATGGTACACAAAGTTGTAATGTTTGAGCAATTTATACATATTAATTAATTCCCTGATAGATTTTTGTTACATTATGATTTGCTAAATTGCTATTTTAGAGAATTATTTTTGTGGTACAACGTTATTATGATGATGTCATGATTGATTGCTTGAAAGATCAATTAAAATTATTGCAAGAATAGTTCTGAAAAAATGAGAATTTAGGATTTTTTGACTCCAGGAGGGGGGCTATGATCTACTTTCTGGGTCATCTTTGTTCGCTGCCTCTGATGTAATTAATGGTTAAATATACTTTGTAGAGTTTTAGTATACCCAAGATAAAAAGTCTAAATGACATAATAATGATTAATTATTGTATCGCACTCGTTTGATAATTGCTACTATTAAAAAGTCTTCATTATTAACGATTATGATGAGTGCTCTCACTGAAAGTGATTCACAAAGTGATATCATAGAGTGATATCAGTTACAAAACTCATATATAATTGTTTCATATAATTTGTTTGTTTAATGTTTAACTCAGATGCAGTAAATGCATGGGTATTTTGCAGCTTATTTCGCAGCTTTTTTCAAACTGTTTGAAAGGTTATAAAGCAAATTATCAAGCAGAATAAAAATATCATATATGATCCAAAAATATGGTATTCTTATTATTGCATACAAGTTTCAAGCAACAGAGTCAGTAAAAGAAATTTGAGATGTTTCAGGGATATATTTGACAATTTTAAAATATTTCAGTTATTTTTGTCATTATGTATATAGTATGTTTAAATTGATTATAGGGTGGAAGCACTGCAGTCCATCATACAACTAATGGGAGAGAAAGATCTGTATGATTATCACAGAGACACTTATAAAGTCTATGGCAAGGACTGGACTCAGCAAAACGCCAAACTTATTATTGACATGTGGCAGCGAAACTTCACTGAGGCCTGTTGCAATTTTTATATTTTATAAAAAAAAGATATTGTTATAAGTTGGAATTTATTATTTTGGTTTAATCTCAGTTCATAGCAATGACAGAATCATTGACTTAATGCTATTAATATTGAATGTTAGATGTTCATATTGATAAAGATCCTATTGTTATTATATATGTTTGGATTATTACAGATCTGGCTTTAAATCTCATTTTTGTTTGTCTATGGTATACTGTGCAAAGTTTAGTATCTTTGCTGTGTTCATCTGTTTGTCAATTTGCATACATTTTTTATACTTCATTTTTTGTTGCTTATTTTTATTATTTTTTTAATTTTAGATATATGTAGCATTGTATGTGTAATAGAAAGTATTAAATGGTAGCTTGCTCTTGTTTTGTCATGATGTAATATTCAGTAGCATGGGAATAAACTCTATATTTAAACATTATTGCTAAATATTAGTTATTTTCCTTTATAGGCTGTGCAGAAAGTGCTATTGACTTCAAACAGATCAGTTTCAGACAGAGTGACACCTTTTTCTACAGCCAGTCTCGTTGATATAATGCATGAGTTTTCACAAGTTAGCGTTCTCAGAATTGTAGTAGGATATACAATCATGGTCAGTTGACATTTTGTATAGATCTCTCTTTTGTAGTCATATGTTTTATATTTGAATTGTGCTATAATATGATGATATCTAGTTAGATATATATTGTTTTTAAGCAATTCAATTATTTATTTCTGGTAATATGTCAAACAGTGAGATACTTTAGATAGAATGTATATCTAATGAAAATATTAATATTTTTACTTTAAAATAATTTGGACAATTATAAAAATATGATAAAGCGCAATGTGTAGTTTAATTTAAAGTAAAGTAAATATTATAGGACATCTTTAGTCTTTTAAAACTTAGATTTCAATATTGTAATAGCTTTGAACATTTCAGATATAATCATTTAGCAATGTATTCTTATGCAAATCAGTGACTAATCTTTATTGTTAATCATATTTTAGTTAAAACATTCTATGTTGTTGTCTGTTTTTGAGAATTTGAGACTGTTTTATTTCAGTTGGTCTACGTTTGCCTGTCGCTGGTCAGTCCTAATGATGTGATCCAATCACAAGCTGGTATCGGTCTGGTTGGTGTTTTTCTTATGCTTCTATCTATGGTAGCTGGACTCGGTATTTGTTCGGTTATTGGAATCAAATTCAATGCTTCCACCACACAGGTTAATACTAATTTCTAATTATTTTTTGATTTATATATTTGATTTTTAATTAAAGAGTAATTTAGATGTTATTTAGATTTAATTGTAATTTTTAGTACAAACTTTGTTTGATAATATCTGTCATTTTTCATGATTGTCAGGTGTTTATAAAAATTTGATAGACATGATTTTTGATAAATTTTAATGTAAGTGTATGGCAAGTATTTTTTCTTATTTTATTTATTAATATTGATCTGAGATTGTTATCAGGTAAATTGAGAATCATTTGTCTTGCTGTTGTAATTTAAAATTTGAACTATCCACCAACTTATTTATTAATCAATTTTTATTTCTGTTTTAAATTAATCCATTCATTATAACATTTCTATTCATAGGTATATTATTTTAGAAAGTTTTGTAGATTTCATATTACAGTTTGCATGACTTTGTCATTATTATGCATTTGAAAGAGTTTTATTAGGGAATAATAAATTTTATGACTTTGATAAACAGGAATATGTTTTTAGAAAAACAAGAATATGTTTTGTGATGAGTGCTAAAGTTGGGGAGTTTTATTATAGGCGGTACCTAGTTGTTTGGGAGAGGGGGGAGGGGAGGGGGAGGGTTTATTTATTATCAAATGTTGAGATAGCGTCGAGAAGTAGTTTTAGTAATGTTGACTGAAGTGGAAAAGTGTGAAATATCTAGAGTAGGTTTGATCTTAGTTTGTTTGATCTGACAGTAATGTGCAGCTTTTTAAGTATACAGCGAATGGCATTGCACCGATCTTCTTATTGACAATGTGTGTGCACATTTGACAATCTGTGTGCACATTTTTTATTCTATATTTTTAGAGTATGGTTGGAACAATGTAACATTAAACAAAAAGAATTATCCTAGTGTATTTTGAAAATTTCATATATTAAATCTTTTACTATATTATAGTGCAGTGTGTTTTTGTGAAGTAAGATTTGAATTTCGATCATTAACTTTTGTAGATATCTTAATTTGATATTTGATATTTTATTTGTTGCTCTACTTATTTTTACTAAGTAAAAATGGTGAACTTTAACAATAAAGCTTTATAATAAACTTTTGTGTTCAAAAGATTATCATGCAAGTAAGTGAAGTACATCACTCAAATTTGTATAAATTAAAGCTTGCTGTGATAGTTTATGTAGGTAACAGCAGTCTATCAGCAATATCGATGTTTTGCTGTTTATATTCTACTCAATCGTTTTTTAAGACTCTATATTGTAAATGTTTCGATCTTTTTTTAAGACTCGTAAATGTAAATATTAAAAATCGTAAATGTTTTGCTGCTTTTTTAGATTATCCCCTTCCTTGTGATGGGTTTGGGAGTTAATGACATGTTTCTGATCGCTCACACGTTTTCACAGCTGACTCGAAGAAGAAGCAACATCGTTTCTTACAAGGTGAGTGTGAGAAACTGTTCTATGAAACTTTTCTTCTTGTTATTTATTCCAGAGTGATAGAGTGAAAGAAATGTGAAGCAGATGAATGTAAACGGTTGGTTTAAATGAATACAGAAGTTGTAATGGTTTTTAGTATTTGTGTTGTGTTAGATATGAGTATATAATGTACACAAGGTTTATAATAGATTATGTGTAGTAGTTATATATGTGCAGTGAAAAAATAGTTATTTTATTGGTTTAAAAGAAGAGCACAGATCTTATCAGAATCATAAGATTTTCTAAAGTTATAAGGAAAATTTAAATAATAGTTTATAATATTATATAGTATATTGTATACAAGGTATTTTTTTTATTGTATATTTTATATATGTATGTATTATATTTGTTTAAACTCATTATTTTCAACTTGATTACATTGCATACCAAATCAAAGCATCTTTTCAAAAAAGTGTCAACAAAATAACAGTTTCTCTGAATGTAACTAATTGATGGGACACCCTGTAAATACTCAACTTTTAAAACTAAATTTGCACTTAGCCCTGATATTACACAAATTGTACATCTGCTAAAAATCACAGTATTTGTCTCAGCTTTCAATAGATTTTATATCTCTCACTGTGTTAAATAAGAACATTCTGTATAGAAATCACAGTAGGGTTACACTCCTATTGTTATCTCGAGTCTCCTGTCGATTTTAAATTATAAATTTGATCCTTTTAGAGTCTAATTTACATCATTTTCATTAGGGAATGAAACCTAGGTACATTTTGAGTGCTGTAAAAGATGGGGGGGGGGAGGTGGGAGGGGGGTGATCTGAGATTTAGCTTAGTGCATAGAGCCGATGTTTAGTTTTGAGTCAATCACCAGAGGTCTTGAATAAACAAATACCAGAATCAATGCGAGTTGAGATTGAGGCTGTGATTTCTTATTGGATTACTAAGAATGAAAGTGTATTGGAAAGTTATTACCTACTGGGTTGAAGCTGAGAATTAATTAGTGCAAGTTCATTTTGTACTGGCGATCTTAGAATTGCAGTCTGTCATTCATCTTAAGTACACAGGAAATAATTGTCTATTAGTTATACATGATTTGATTTGGATTGAGAGTCTATGTCCTCAAATTTATTTGTTTTTAGTATAAATGTATGCTATAATATATTGTTATATTAAATGATTTGTTAATAGAGATAAACTATGAATACTGTTTTGTTATTTAGTATGCTAGACATCAATGTATTTGCAGTTGAATTTTAATTATGTGTTAGCTAATATAAATGACTTCATATTATGTAAATTAATTGGTATAATTATCTTTTGATACTTTATCAATCATATTTTATGATCTGAATACTAAAATTTACTTGATACTGTTAGATATTTAATACCATAACTATATTTATCTTCTGTGTCTGATATTTTAAACTTTTAATAGTTGTTGATAATATAGTGTATGTAATGCGTCCAACAATTTATCATTATTACTACTTAATAATGACCTAATGAAAGAGTTTAAACTAAAGCTGAATCCATGGTATTGTTATTATTCTAGCATCAAACAGGAGAATGCTTAAAGCGTGTTGGTGTAACAGTACTGCTTACATCTATCACCAGTAGTTGTGCCTTCTTTACCGCTGCTCTTATCCCAATTCCTGCAATGAGAACATTTTGCCTTCAGGTAGCAATACCAGTTTATTTTCAGTTGTTTTTAAACATAGCGGAGTACTGACAGACTGTTGAAGCGTTGTGGCGCCGCCGTGAGACGATGTTTTATAATTGGATAAAAGGGATTTGGACCTCGAATTGTCATGATGGTTTCTTAGTTTTTATTGGATTTGCATATGAATACTAGGAAACTAACATTTTTTTTATCTTATTTTTCATGTGAAGTTGTGATAATTTTTATGTGAAATTGGTTTTATAACCAATTATTGGTTTCTTATAACTAATTATAAGAAACTTATAATTTATCTATTTATTATCTTTTATATTTCTCTTGGTGTTATTTTGTTTTGAATTTTATTAATTGATTTTGGTTAGTAATTATATTTTAGAATTCTAGTTGCAAACTCGAAATATTTATTGTTGTAATTTCATGGTCATTTGAACTCGTTACATTTTAAAATTTTGCATTAATTGTGCAGTAACTAGTGTACTTTGTATGCTTGAGAGAAATTTTTATCTTGCAGTGCGCAATACTGGTGCTGTTTAATCTAGTGACTATATTAGTCGTATTTCCAGCTATTATCAGTCTGGATTTAAAACGACGACTGAATAGAAAGATGGATGTTTTATGCTGCTTTACTTGGTGAGGAACATCTTTTTATTTCATAACTTTGTATTATTTAATGCATGACTGAGTGAACGATTGATTAAATTTATGATTGAATGAGTATTGATTTTTGTAGTTATTGATAAACTGTGAGAACATAATATCAGAGTGATTGGGTGATTTCATTCATGAACACTTGTGCACTTACTCTACTAGTTTAATTACTCGTTTGTGACTGTGCATTGTACTGTCAATTATTCTGCATAGATTGCTTTTGTGTACTCAATAATATGCATAAGTTACATTAATATATCTATATGTTATATATTACTTTATCATTTGAAAAATAAACAATACAAATGTAGAAAATCAATGTCAGAGCTCTGCAGAAAAATAGTATTATGGCAATTAGTTATAATAATTGAAGTGAATTAATATAAGCAGTATGAAGGATAGTTTTACAAAAATTTAATGTTAATTTAAGACTAGAGAAACATTGTAATAATGTTATAATATATGATACAATATAATAAAAAAAGTTGTATTACTTACTGCAGTGTCTATGTTAAAGAAAAAAGCAAAAAGAGAAAATACTACGTTAAATAACTACACTGTAGATGAAATTTTGAGAAAATTTCAAACCCAAAACTTAAAAGGAAAAACTTATCAAAACATAGCTGAAATTTTCAAAACTAAATGGAGATTATTCTATTAATAGGCGATATTGTCAGTTAAATTTGCTATTAGACAACATTCATTGTCCATCCAAAAATTCTAGTTTTGTTGATCATTATACTACTAGCCACTCGGCCACAAAAAGCCTGAAATATGTGCTTCTTTTAAAATTGTACTTATTTTAAATTGCGCTTAAATTGTAAAATTAAAATTTGTAAATATTTTGCTGTTTTTTTCTGAAAAATCAGGTCCAGTGTGGTAAATTCCACAGAAGTTGAAATTGAAGGGGATCCATCATCCAATCAAATCGCTTTGTCTCAGTCATACGGGGCACGCCTGGCTCATCCTGTTGGTCGAACTGTTGTCATACAGGCGGATCTTGATGGATCTAATCCTGTCACTTGTTTAGCTCCACTTAATAGTCCTCATGCTGTGTCTCACTTTGGAGGTTAATTACAATATTAATTATTATATTAATATTAATTAATCAATTACAACAATATATATCATTCTTCAGTTGGAAAAAACATTAAAATTCTCTTTTATTTTCTCAATTTTAATGAATTAATTAATATAAATCAATAACTAAAATCATTATTAATCAACAGTTAGAGATTTAAAATAAGATTAAACTTGTATAGTTTATGTTTTAATGTGATGTAAGTTAGATTATTATTAAAATGTTTAATTATTATCATTATATTAGAAACTATCTCTAAGAACAGCTACCATTCATTCAATTTCATAATTTTCTTTTGGTGTTGTTTATTGTAAATTTATAATGAAATTTGTTTGATAAATTCTAATGATTTCATGTTATCATCTGATAATGATATAATAATGTCATTATTATCTTCATCATTATGCAGCAATCTTTCACACGATAATAAATTAATAATGTTGATAATAAATTAATAATCTCAGCTTAATTGCCATCTTCTGTATTAGACTCGTGTGAGAATACATTATGTTTTAATTATCATCAGTCGCAGTGACACAGTCTATCAATTCCCTTCGTAATTGTCCCCTGCTGCCTATGAATAAATCCACGCTAATTATCTCGTCTCAGTAATTACATTAATTTCTTCGCCTTAATAATTACGCGTTTTATTCTGCTCAACTTCGGCTGAATAATAGCGTTAATTGTTTGCAGCATGGTCTCTCTCTCGCGCGCACTCAGCGACATCGTCTAGTCAATCGCTGACACCGAGTGAGAAGTACGATTGCTCTAACGTTCGGTCACGCGCTTGGCTTTATGCACGCACGTGGTCTCTGACGAGATTTTCACGCAGTACATACGTGCCGTTAATTGAAAAAACTCCCGCAAAGGTTATTGATTGATTGACCGGATTGATTTTAGATTGGATTGATTGAGCTGATTAATTTTAGATTTGATGTGATTGATTTGAGATTGAATTGATTGAACTGATTGATTTTAATGTGAATTGAGTTTAGATTGATGTGATGATTTTAGATTGAATTAGTTTATTCATAAGATGAAATTTGATTGTATATCAATTGCATTAATGGTATTTACTAGTATTTTGTATCAGTAGGCCTAAAACTTGCTGTTGTTAATTCTAATATTGTCAAATTGAAAATATAGAGTATAGACAGAGTATCATAATTATAGTTAGGTTGATTTAAGATAGGAGGAATTATGTTAAAAAGGTAGCTGTTTATATCTGCACATGCCATTCACTAACATCAACATCATTTTTGACTATTTACAATATTGTTGTTGTTCTACAAGTTCAGTACTCCATTTTTGTGATGTTTATTACAATTATTAGCCATAACTAAATAGTCTTATATACTTATGTAATTTTAAGATATGTTATCTTTCTGTGTAGGTGTTTATTATCTGCATATTTCTTGTCTTGCTGGTCATCGGGGCTATTGGTATATCACAAGTCAAGGATGGACTTGACATCACTGAGCTAGTTCCTCGAAACACAGTAGAGTTCAACTTCTTTGAGGATCAGTCAAAATATTTCGGTTTCTACAACATGCATGCTGTAACTCAGGTGAAATCTTATTCTTTTTTATTAACTGGATTTTTGTTATTGGGCATGTCGTTATAATGTTAGTCTATTTTATAGGGCTTTTTAGTAACTTTGCTTTTTCTCTCGTACAAGTGATGTATATGGATTAATTATTATAATTGTTTTATTGTCTAGTAGAGTAAAAATAATTTTATTTATAATTTAGAAAATAATGCAAAATTATTTAACTTAAAAAAAATGCTTTATTTTAAATATTTGTCTTATTGTATGTCAAATATTCTGTATAGTTATTATAATCGTAAATTCGTAAATAAAATATATGTATACAGATAATAAGATTCTTTTCATCTATATAGATTTAAAAACTACAGTTAGAAACAATAAAATTAGCCTAAATTACAATTTATTTAGATATTAAATTTATCATATCACAATATCTACCACTCATACTATGTCTAAGTAAGTATTTGTTCTTTGTCATCACATTTTATATAAGTTAAAAAATATATATTTTTATAAAATCTCGTTTTCAGAGGAGCTTTGACTATGCATCGCCAAATGGTCAGCGATTGTTTCATTCTTACAACGATGCATTTCATCAGCTAGATAAAATCGTTAAAGATGACGATGGTAGTCATTCGGAATCATGGCTTCAACTTTTTAGATCTTGGCTTTTGGGTAAATTGAAAACTCCATTGATTTTAAACCATGTTTGTCATGTGGTATAATTTTTATTTGAGGTTATTTTAGATTAACTGTTCAGACATTATGAAAGCTATTTTGGATATTATTCGTTAAGTTTATCGAATAAATTTTTTTCCAAGATTGCTCTGTAGCTGTCCGAATAGACAATAAGTGATAGACTGTATATAGGGTCAGTTGTTCACTGATCACTTGTGTTCTTTGTACCATGTTATCAGTTCTGTAGCTAATTATTGCAAATTGCTCCAGCATAGAAAACTATTATTGTTTTTGACTGTCACTATGTTAATCAGGTGTTTCATCCAATAGAGCATTATGTTACTCATGTTCATATATTCATAATTTAATCTATCTCTGAGTAGATATTCAGACTAAACCTGAATCTCTAAATATTCCTTGTTTTGCAACAAGCAAAGAATCCAGCAATTATTGAATTAAATAAAGAGAATTTTAATGCGGAAATCAATATTTGAATGTTGATTTTTTTGTTTCATATTGTTTTCTAGATATCCAGACGTCGTTTGATGAGGATCGTCGTGCTGGATTTCTAGACTTGGACGGATGGAAGGCTAATGCTTCCTCTGATGGAAGGCTGGGTTATAAGCTGATGGTACAAACCGGAGATGTCAATGAACCAATTGATAAACGAAGGGTAGGATTATTTTATATTAAGATACACTGTCATTTATAGGCTCAATGTTAAGCTTTTAGTATTAGATTTTATCAAAGATTGGAGTTATAATTATACTTATTGAATGTTGAATGAATTTTACCTGGATATGATGGCTTTCAATTTAGAATACTTGTTATAAATATAAAGATACAAGGAAACGCGTTGTTGATCATATAGTTTACTTGTTGATTATAGGACGTTGCTCACAAATCAGCAATGCCTTTTTTTCATTAGACAAAAAAGAACCACAATCCTAAACTCTCCCTACACCTATATTTGTTTCAAACAAATATTTTATAGCAGAATTTTACTTTTAAATGGATTATTAATATTGATCATAAAATGTTTTTCTGAAATGTGTCCAACAGGTTTTAAGCGGTCGGCTGGTTGATAAGAATGGTGTCATCTATCCGGCAGCTTTCTATACCTACCTCTCTGCCTGGGTGTCCAATGATGCTCTTGCTTACGGCACATCACAAGCTAGTCTGAGACCCGTGCCCAAGAAATGGCTGCATGATGAAAATGACCCCAGCTTGAACAGTAAGGGGAATCCTTGTTTCTTGCTCTTTATTTTACTTTATTAAGCAAAGTCTGATGTTAAAAGTGTCGTAAATTTTATTAACAATGCCTATATCTGATACAAAATTCTTGAATTTATAATCAAAAGTGATTATAAATTCTTTTATAATATTATATTATAGAATTTTTAAATTGTGTTTTTGATATCCTGTAAAGATATTGTAGTTATATCATTCATAATTCAAATTTTTGTAATTAGATAATAATACCATTCATCTAGATAGCTTGTCAGTACAGTAAGAATTGATAAAGTAAAAATCTTAAAGAATATCTGTAATTAGAATATTATCCAAATTGTTTTAAAAGATTTTTATAATTTGTGCTTGTTATTTATACTGTGAGTTTATGTTTTCAGTTCCCAGGTCACAGCTTTTATCTTACACTCAGCTAGCCTTCTATTTACACAACCTAGGTGATACTGATACAATAATCTCTACTATTAAAGTAAGTTTCTGTATATTTTAATAAAGTGATTTTGCATTCTTTGGCTTATTTGTACATTAAGACATTGTATTCATTGGGAATTGTAAATAGATTGACTTCGTTGGAATTAGAAATGATTGGATTTTAAGAAATATGATGTAATTGATCTACAGAATTTTATTTACAACACTTCGTCTACAGACATTTAGTTTACCCTAACACTAACATTAATGCTAACCATAATGTTTAAATAGACCAAATGTCGATAGGCCAAATGCTCATAATCAAATTGTAATGATACCTTTTTTTAGGATCTTTGAGTTTGAATGACTATGTCATTCTTTTAAAATCTTTTCTGTTTATGAAAGTTTTCAATTTCCATTACAGGCTGTGCGCGCTATATGCGAGAACTTTTCAGACCAGGGGTTGCCCAATTATCCTCAGGGAATTATATTTACATTTTGGGAGCAGTACATCAATCTTCGCTTTTATTTGATGGTTGCTCTCTTTGCTGTGCTTGGAGCTTCTTTCATTATCTTCACTGTGGTACTTCTCAACCCGTGGGCCGCTATTATTGTTGTAAGTTTTGCTTTTGCTGTTGTAAAGTAGTGCACGTTATAATTATAATAAATTTAGATTTGTTTTTGATAATTTAATCGCATTGCATTATTCATTGAAATTTAGTAACTTTGTTTACGAATTTTTTCTTTTTCAATTTATTATTTGTTTAATAAATATTGCTTGTGAAAGAGACTGGTGAACTTAATAATAGTTTATAGTAAGTAATATTGAATAAAACTTACAAGTAGATAAGTTAAAGTATAACTTTATACGTTAAATATTCTGCTAATTGCGTTAAATCGTGGTTTAACTTGTTTGTAATACATATAAAACGGCTTAGTCGTTAATATTTCATTAATTTCTCTTGTAAATATTAAATAAATAAATATATATTTATTTTGGTGATTGCAAAATCTTATTTTTTGTCAAACTACTGTAAAACTTTTTACTTTATTTCTATTTTTTTCAATATAATTATATCAAGGCTAAAAATTATTTTTTACCATTGCAATTATTGCTGCTATTTAAGGTGTCGGTAGTTGCAATGATGATGATAGAATTGTTTGGTTTTATGGGTTTGGTTGGATTAAAACTAAGCGCAGTGCCTGCAGTTATTCTTATCATTACAATCGGCATTGGATTAGAGTTCACTGTACACATCACTGTGGTTTGTACTCGACTATATTTCTAACATTAATAATAATTAATTATTTTAAGGATATTTCTGATTAAATTAATTTTCGAAGTTCGAGACGATATGATTATTATCTTTAATTTATCCGGAATTGTTTTATTCTTATTGACTGATAGTTTTGTAAGTGACTAGAAATTCTAAGAAGTTCAATTGTGATGACATAATAAATAATTACATAATAAATGCATGTAGTCTAAACTATATAATTTCATGTAATAAAATAATTTCATTATTTTCAGAAATGTTATTAACTTTAACATGTAATAATTTCATCATCTGATTAACTTTGTCGCGTTATATTGGTTGCAGGCATTCCTCACAACGATAGGATCACGTAATCATAGAATGCGTGTCGCTATTGAAAGCGTTTTTTCTCCCGTGACTCATGGCGCTGTATCGACACTTCTTTCTATCGTCATGATGGCAGGAGCTGAGTTTGATTTCATTGTTAGGTAGAACTATACTTCATTTTCTATTCAAACACAGCATAAAATAATCAGTACCCAGACAAAATGGCGCAGAATATAGTAATCCGATAAAACGATCCTATCAATTCATTTAATAACCATAACCTTAATTAATCGTATACTTAATACTAACCCTAACCTCAATTTTAACCCAAATCACAACCATAGTCATAAGAATTAATAGTCTGGCCCGATTTGTATGGGGCTGTTTTTATGGTTTACGAAATAATCAGTTGTGTAAATGAGTGTGCTAGGTTTTATATTAAAATCAATACATAGATGCAGCATTCTTGTAACTTTATTTTGTATATTTATTTTCTAGGTATTTTTTTATTGTGCTCATGGTGCTAGTATTTATCGGCATGCTCAATGGCATGATCTTATTACCTGTTCTTCTTTCCCTCATTGGGCCACCCGCTGAGGTAAGATAAGGAACATTAGATATTTATGTTTCTTTATTGTTAGACTTCTGATCAGAAGACTGACATTATAATAAAAAGAGCATCGTTTTATTTAGAATTGAGACAAAAAACCGTCTAGCTCTTTTTTTCTACTGTTATACCCTGTAGTTAGTTTGTTATATAAGTCAAGTCTATGAAAATGAATTATAATATAAGGGTAATATTATAAAAAATATTATAAACTCATAATCATAATTTTTATCATTTGTTGTTTCATTATCATAATAAATTTTGTTTAAATACAATATATACTTTGGAACAAATTTATGCAATTTCTTCAATGTTTCAATACTAATCGACTTTTATCTTATGTATGAACAATTTGTAAAATCGTATTTACTAATACACTCTTCTCATCTTAATGGTTAATATTACAAGCAGAAATTTACATTTATTCTCAATGCTATCTCTCCTATTGTCAGGTTATTCCTGCCAATAATGCAGACCATCTTTCCCTTCCATCTCCTGTTCTCCCTAAACCAAAAAGACGTTCAAAGCGTCGCCATTCATCCCGCCATTCATCCAGACGCAAGCCTAGTCGTCCCAGGCCCCCTCCACCCCCCGTCAACGATTTATCCACCATTGCAGAGGAAAGTTCCCAATGTTCCACCCCCTCAGTGTCAATAGAAATAAATCCAGAAGTCATTGTAAATACGTCATCAGTGCCATCTGGTGCGACAGTTGTGTCATCCGTCATAGATGATGATGACGATGATGAAGAGAGGCATTATGATACGCCGTGTGTTTGTCATGCGTCTAAGGTATGATGTTGCTTTTTGCCATTTTTTTGTCATTTTTATCATTTTTTGCATTTTGTCATTTTCTGGTAATTTGAAGAACTTCACTTGTAATGACATAATAACATAATAAATGCATGTAGTCTAAACTATGTCATTTCTTTGTCGTAACTTAGTTGATTATTTAAAATCATGATGTTCTAGAATCGGATTTCGTTAAGTTTTATTAAATTTTAAAATCTTAAGCACGAATTTGTATGGAAAAAGTTATTTTATTAACTTTTTTTTATAGTTATGTAATCGACAATAAATCTGAATCTTAAAATTATTATTTATGAAGCAAGATTATTCTAGCAGTAATGAAGTAAGATATAATTGTAATATTTTTATAAGTAAATTTTATCATTTTGGTTCATTAAATCGCGTGAATATTATGATAAGTATCCTCCTTAATTTATACATTATGTAAAACATAATTATTGAATTAATTTTCTTTCCTTTTCATTTCAAAACTTAAGTCAGATCTGAATGTCAAATTTCTTTAAATATTTCACAACAAACTATGACGAGCAAACTATCAATACATTTAATTACATAGTTTTCATTCTTAATATTTTTTGTATCATTGACAAATACGTATATGTATTAAATATATTGTATATATTGTATTTATATGTAATAAATGTATATTAAATTCTGCTTGTATTTCAGGGAAGACATGATTCAAGATCAGCAACAACTACGTCCAGTATTTCAGACGGACGACATATAGTCACGACAGTCAAGGCTACTGCTCGCGTTAAAGTCCAAGTTCATACTCCTATACAAAGTAAATCATTTATAAATAACATTTATGATAGCATTGTCATGTGAATAACAAAATTGAACGCAAGGATCCTAAACCCAGCAGCACTGTTATTTTTTATTGTTTTATTATTTAACTACAGTTTTAGCTTATTTTTTTATATGAAATTTGTATAGCGCATGAATGACTTAAAGTTATTTTAAATTTGGCATACTATTAAATTGAATCATATGCAGATCATTTGACATTAATGCATTGGACTTATTCATCCTTTAGGTAAATGTCTTTAATTTGGTCATTGGTGAATCATAATCTAATTCTTAATCTTAAATTAAACATGTTGCATCCTTTCAGCAAGATGATTTATTCTGTATTATCGATATCTTCTCAATAGTTCAGTTTATTTTGTTGTAACAATCTAACCTTGCACTTGGTGTATGTTAAGTTCTATACATTAATACGATGTTCAGGCCACACACATTGCAATCAGGAATTCAAGAGCAAGAAGCGAAAGTTGAATAATGCAGAGACCTCATTAGCTGTGATCAAAGATTTAGATTCCAGTGGTATCGACTCCTAGCAGAGGTAGATTCTTCTCATTAATTAGAATTTAGAACAAATTCTATATTTTTCTCATAGATTATTATTTAAAATAAACAGTGTTTATTTTATCTGTGTGCTTCGTTGCATGATGACTGTAGAGAAATTCCTAACGACAGTTTGAATGTTGTGTCACAGCAGATTAACTATAATACAGCTGATTGAATGTTATAATATAGCTGCTAAACGGTTATGCATCAGCAGCTTGACAACAACAGCATGCTAGAGTGGTTGTTACTGTTAATTTGCATTCTGTCTGTTAATTAACTGTTGCATTCTGTTGTTAATATTAGTTAGAGAATAGTGCAATGTTGCATTCTGTTATTCTCTAACTTTAGATATAAATATACCAGCGGCCATCACAGCATCAGTAGACTGATAACTTTGTATTCATCAATTATAATATTCAGTTCTTATCTTTCCAATATAGAAAATCATTAAATCATTATCACTAACCCAGTGTATGGGCTGTAACTTTACTCAAATATTTTATAATCAACTTTTAAAACTTATTATATCAATAAATTGTTTATTTATTTGTAGATTACTGCGGAAGCTCGGTATTTCAATGGTGCTATGTTGTTACATGAACTGTTGCAAAATTGAAGATGTGTCTTTTTTGTTGTATAAACCAAAAATAATAGCAATGCTTTTTATGTTATAAATACTCATTGAGAGTAATACAGTGCCTTTATATTATGTTATATTATACTCAGTGGAAGTATTAGCGTTACTTCTTGCTATTAATACTTTTTATTTTGTATATACTAAGCTAATGATAAAATGGTGATATATATTTTATAAGTCTTGGGTGTATCGTTTGCATTTGATGAAAATTTAATGTACATTTATTCTGTGCATAATAATAATACTCAGTTTATGAGTTTCAATCTGAAACTAGACCATCAAAATGGCAATATTTATGATAAATAACATGTAGATAATAATGATAGTTGTATGAAAATGTTAAATAATGATATATGCAAGCATTTGACATATAGCTATATATGTAAAATTTAGTAACAAAGTTTAATTTGTTAGTATTTATTCAGTTTTGTAACTGAAATCTAAGTTACTTAGATGATAAAACTGAAATCTTTTCATAAGAATACTCCAATTTACAATCCTCATTTTTATACATTGTTTAAAGAGTAATTAGATCTGTATTTTAGTAATTTTTTCTGATTTGCACTTTATTTTATTTAGTTTCATATCATTTCATTTTTTTTAATATCGAATGACAATTCTGTTTAGGACTATTCTATTGTTAATTATAATAATAGAGCGTTTTACGCAAACTACAATATTTTCTTTATTTCATTCTGATATAGTTTCAGTTACTTAATTCTATAGAGTGGTGGCTCTGTTAATGCAGGGTTGCGTTGTAATTACTGATAATATTTGAATTACAAGTAGTTTTTTATGTTTATTTGAAATTATTTATTTAAAGTTCAGTTTTAAAATGTCAGATATTTAAATGACTTTTTGAGATTCTTTTTTGTTTACAAAGTTTGCAATCTGAGAGCGCAATTTTTATGTTATATTAATTTATTTTTAGTTAAATACTCGTTTCTGTATTAATTATGTCGAAGGTTTCTTTATCTATAATTTCTCATTGCGTTTGTTTCGATCATGAATTTTTTAATTAAAGCGGTTTAATTTGATTTTGTTTAATGAGATTTTGAAATGCGTTTCTTTAAATTGCTTGCAAATAGTAATATTACAAAATGTCAACATTTGGAATATGCTAATCAAATATGTACTTTAACATTATCTTTATCTAATGAGTGATAAAAACACTTAATTTTGAAATATAAGTGCAAGCAATTGTTTGAAGATAGAGATAGTTTGTATTTTCTTCTTGTTTGTTGTTATGTGTACAGTATAATAAATAAAGAATACTAGCAACACATTATTATTGCACAATTTAGTCATGTAATGCCAAACTGAATTATTTGTTGACTGTAATTATACTTGAAGGTTTCGTTCTTAATAATTCTGATTTTGTTCTCATAAATGTATCATTTTAACAAAGGTGTATTAAAATTGATGTCAGGATAATTTCTTGTTCTTTACTTAATTAGTTTAAAAATTGCTAAATCATTATAATTATTATTATCGATGTAAAGCACACTTACTTATATTGTAACAAATGCTGATTAAAATGAAAATGTTTTGTATTGGGCATTTGTAAATAAATTACCTTCTTGTTTTTAAATAATCGTTGTGCTTTATGCTTTTAATATGACATACATGCTAATCATAATCATTAGGTGCAGGATGGTATGTTGTAATTAATTGTGGAAGTCATTAATTTTGAGCCTCATTATGAATTTACATAAGATAAATGATGCCATTCGTCTATGACTTTGCTTTTAATTAAATATCTTGCAAATGCAACATCATTAAAATATTGTGACTTGTATCAAACTTATGCTCCCAAGTGCTGTCATCTCTACATACTAATATAAAATTGTACATTTTTATAGACTAAATTTTTTTGCAATCAGTTCATGCAATGCAATGTTATGTTAATCATCACGATGAGAAATATCGTCTATGTATCAGTCAATAAAACTAGCACTAATCTGTATCATCATAATCCACTCAATATCACTCACACACAGATGCATGCAGTTAACAACTAGCCAACTAACGAAATACTATAAAAACTACAACTTATTCAAGATATAATGATTAATTTCAAAATACTGCAAATTAGAGAATATTCAACGTTTTATAAACAGCACAAGTATATACACTAACATCAATTCAAACTTCATAATTACGTTATTTAAACGAGTAAATAAAAAATCTAATATTAAACTTGGCACTTGAAAAGTAGATATATATATTTTGGATACAATTTTTCAACAAATGTGCAACAACCCAACTAGACTTTAATTAATGTACTACTCTAATCAACACATTCAATTCTCTTTAGACAATTTTGACTGTATCATGATTCTACTAACATTGTAATTTATTGTTCAGCCTGTCGATGACTATTTAGTATCAGTAGAATATAATTCAGTCTAAGAAAAATGAAACGGAATCATTAAATTCAATGTCATGTATTATATGAATATCTCAGAAGTAGCTGCTAATTTAAGCGTCTTACTAAAGGGTGCAGCAATTTAACGAAATAGTGAGCTTCGGGATTTGAACCCGGACCCGTCGAATCCGAGTCCAGTGCTCTAACCAATTCTCTAAGACGCATTGACTATTCATTGCAAATTGACTGCGATCATTACTAAAATGGAATATTTTATTTAAGATACCAATAAAAAATATCACAAAAACTGTGACAAGAAATACATTCAGTGACTGAAGCTGAGTATCAGCAACCTATAAGAGTAAATGAAAATTCAAAACCTAATAATATACACCATCGTATCTGTATATGTATTTATATTCATCTCAAATATAAGTAAAGCAATAACCATTCTACACAACATTATCATATAATATCGACAGAGTATTGTATGATAACCTATAACTAGACGCGATGCGGTAGAATGACCATATAAATACAAAAATCTACATGCAAAGCTCATTTCAAAACATCTTAATACACATTTTCCGACACAATCTCATCCCTAAACACTCCCATCCCCCCCTGCGCGTCTCTGCTCTCCCCCAGGTATCGCGTCGCTCTCACTCCCGCTATCTGACAACAATATGACAGCGCCGTCATTATCGTCATCCGTGTCACCTGCTCGTTGTGACACTTCCAGTAACTCGCTGACTGACCGGGACTGACGGTCATCCTGTAGCGCGGACCGACTGACTCGTTGTGAATCGTAATCATCTGATCTTTTCATCAAATTATCTTCCGAGCCATTCAATCTGTCACCGGACGCGATCCCCTTCGGCTCAAACTGCTTCCTGTCCGCGTGATCAGACTGGAGGGAAGACAATTTCTCAACTTTATTACGATTTGCATTCGACGATTTCTCACTGCGAGACTTTGACGATTTTTCAGACGCGTCTTGATTTTGAGAAATTCTTGCGTTTTCTAATCTAACCACATCGGGTACTTTTTCATTCGTGCTTCTTCCACACCCATTGGATGAAATTGATTTAGCTCCGCCCATAATAACGCTATCGGTATCGCGTATAACCTGCTCGTAAAGTTCGTCATAACGCGTACTCGGACTCTTCGTGACGCTTCTGTCATATCCCCCGCTGCGCCCTAATGGTGAGCTGTCGTGCAAATGTGATGTGTGACTTGAAGCAACGTTTTTAAGCGTCGCGCCATCAGCTGGTCGACGTCTTGGACCCGGATCAGGGTTAGATAGAAAGGATTGGTCAGGACCGGAATCCAAACGCGATTGCTCGAGAAATGAGCGCATCTGAAGAGTAGTGTCATGTCGAGAGCGGCCATTTGCCAGGGGGACCGGTGAGCCATTAGTGAATGGCATGTCGGCTTTGTCTAGACCTGCCATGGCTATTAGTTGACCCAGGCTAACAAATGTTAGTATATTAGAAACAATGCGCATTTAATATATAATAATATGTAATATATGTAACATATAACAAATAATAAATCATTAAAAGAATTAATTAAATTTATAAATTTCATTTTCATAAAAGGATGGTAACACATCCGACTCCAGATCAGAAGGTTGTGTGTTCAAATCCCATCAGGATCAAATTTATCATTTTTTAAATAATAAATTTTACAAATTCTAAGAACAAATTTAAAAAAAAATTTTTTTAAAAAAATGTAATAATAAATTTTACAAATTCTAACTTTATAAAAACTAGAACCCGTCCTTTTTAAAGGCAACATTAGCAAATAAATGAAATAATGGAATAAAGACCCTGCATCGCGAAGTAAATCAAGAAAAGAATGAAACTGTTTAAACGATTGCTCGATGCTGTCTAGTACACTGTCGTCATCCAATAAACTCTGTCTTGCTTGTACTGACTCTAACTCTCTACGCAGCGATGCATTCTCTTCTGTCAACTGCAGAGAATAAATATATCCAATGAACGTATTCTTTAATCAACGGAAGTTTTAAAAATTTATCTGTTTTACATCACTAAAGTTAAAAACTTTAAATTTCTGGATTACCGCATTAACGATGTCGAAGACGTAGCTGTCAATTTAAGCACCTTACTAAAGGGTGCAGCAAGTTAAAGAAAATGGTGAGCTACCGGGATTCGAACCTGGACATATCGATTTCGAATCCAACGCTTTAACCACTTCTCTAACGGGCCTTGACAAGGCTAACTCTTTAACCAATAAATTGAATTATATGTCAATTTAACGCAAAAGATCTATTTGATGTGAATAAAATGTTAAAGTTAAAAATGTTAACAATTTATTCAGATCTTTTGCGTTAAATTGACAATATAATTTAATCAATTGGTTCAAGGGAAGATCAAGAAAGAACAGTATATTACAGTCGCGTATATATACACTGAGAATAAAAATAATACGATGAATTATACACTGAGAATGAAAATAATAAGAACAAATAAAAGAAATATAAAATGAATACCTCGACTATTTTTCGTTCAGCTGCAGAAAGACGATCTTGCCTATCAGTTGAACCGTCGTTCCTTGTAGAATACTTGGCAGGATACATTTGATCAACCTAAAGAAATGTAAATCATAGAAAATAATCATCATCAGCTTGTAATCAAGTGGTTAGATCTCGTATAAATTCTGGATTCAAGTGACAGGCAATATATCACAGACTTGCTGCACCAGTTAGTAGCTTGCTGAACCCTCTAGTAGAATAACTATAACTTGATATTTTTCACATATATTAATTAGATATTAAGCTCAAATTATCTAAGTATCACTTTCAATACACAACGCTTTAAATACTAAAATATATTTTACATACATTTAATTAAATTTTATATTTTAATAGTTTATATAATACAAATATTCAATACTAATTTTGATATATTTAAATGTATACATAATATCTCTATTTCTCTTTCAATATATAAACCAATCAATTACCCCGTGACCAATCCTTGTATGATCAACAAACGACTCCCTAACACTACCCCTCCCATGCCCCTGCCTGCTCCCAGGCTCCGCCCCTTGGTTATTAGACGACAAGACAGACAGAGCTGTTCTTGGATGAGAGGGTTCCACAAATGGGGCCCCATAGCGAGGGGACACTTCTGCTGCACCCATGATGTCACTCTGAGTGTCCTCAGCACTTGTCCAACCTTGATCCTGAGGGTCCACTGACTGGCCTCTAGTGAACGAAAATAAATCAATAATTACTAATTAATTAATTAGTTAATTAAAATAAATTCCTAATCCGCTACTTGTGAACTGTTGTGACATTTACAATATCAGTTAAATTCGTTTCACAAAGAAATGCTTGCAAGTAATCGACGAAATCTAATTGACAATTAATTAACCAATACTTAATTAATAAGTTTATTACTTATTTAATAGTGCTAAGACAAAATGGCCCCAAATTCATTAACCTGATAAAAACACCCCGTCAATACATTAACAATCCTAACCCTAGCAAACAATAAACTTAAAACTAACACTAGTAATAACCATAACTTCAATCATAACACTAACCCAAATCCTAACCCCAACCCAAATTGTTATAAAATACACTAAAAATCAAAACTTATGTCTAATGAAATATTACTAATTCAAGATTCTATCAAAGCGTATCTAACAAATCAAAAACTTTGCTAAAAAACTACACATAAAATAAACGCTACACCCCCCTCCCATAATTAGATAAATCTACTTGTAATGTTGAGCCCTTAGAGCAGTCCTCCAAGGCATACCGTGCCCCCCCGCTGCAGCCACTCTGCCCCCCTGCTCCCCCCTCCTCTCTCTCTCACCCCCTGAGGTCAAAGGTCGAGTTCTTTTCTTAGATGAACTCCCCCCTCCACTACTCTATGGAAAATAAACAATTTAATAAAAAATTCAAGTTTTTGTTTCAATTAAGTGCAAAAAGATGATTTAATGACAATTAGAATTTAATTATATACCATCAATACTAAATAACCACAAAAGTAAAAAATGATGTCGTTGTTACTGGATCGGTAAAAACCAAGTGTTTGAATGTGATTCTGAACACAATTAACTCTATCAAATACCTTCCGTGACAATTGATCTACAGACTTTTCAAATAGACACTTCATCTACAGACATTTGGTAACCGCATTTGATCTAACCAAAACCTAATGTTTATTATAACCCTAACCCTAAAGTCATAGTAAACCAAATGTCAGTAGACCAATGTCTTTAGATCCATTGTCAAAGACAAAAAGTCTCTAGACCAATTGTCTTGAGTGTCCAAAGATCTGCTGCTATATAGAGCCTCTCACTGATGCATTAACACAGACGTACAGCTAATCATAATATAATCATAATATAATCATAATATAATCATAATATAAACTAACAACATACTCTGACAGCCATTTTCCTTGACAGCAAAAAGAAGTTATTCTGTCCACTTCTAGTTTTCTTTCTGTGTTGCCTTGTCTGTCTTGTCATCATCATATCTTGCACTGGTTTAGCTTTAATCCATTGATACTGCAACAATATATTGCATTTATATAACAAATCACAATGTATACATCCTAACACAAGATTTATTAGTCAAAGTTCTTTATTTGGTGTAATGACAACTTGTCAACAGACTTTTAGTCTACGACAAAACTTCTATCAAGATTTGGCCTAAAGACATTTGGTCTACTACAAGTTAGGTTTGGGGTTAGTGTTAGTGTTAGGTTTAGAGTTTGGGTTAAAGATATGGTTAGGGTTACAGCTAGGGGTTAGGGTTATAGCTAGGGTTAAGTTTATTTTAAAGGTTACAGTTAGGGCAGACAAAATTTGAGTACACCAAATGACGGTAGATATAGTGTCATAGATCAAAAGTCTGTGGACAAGTTGTTGCGGAACCCTTAATTTAGATAATACTGCATTATTCACGTCAAAGGACTGGCATTGGACAGGGAATGATTCATGTTCATGACTATATAGATATATTAATAAAATGTCTAAATAGAACAACTATATATAATTTTATTTCACATTAAATCCAATAATAAACTCTTAAATTAATATTATGTAATTAATACAATTAATTAATGAATACATTTACTAAACAGCACTCTTACATACACAATTTAACTGTACATATCACTATATAATTATAAATCATATATAATAAACACTTAACTTAAATAGATACAGATACATCATGTAGCTAGAGTCAAATAGATGAATTTTCATAAAATGAAAGAAAAAACAAAGGAAATAAAAGAGAAATCTAACTTCAGTTTGATGACCTCCAGCATTAATAACAATCTGATCCATTATACTGCTCATCGTCTCTTCAGCTGTAATACAAGCATAGATTGTAATGCAATTAAAATTATAATTTGATTAATCAAACAAAAGCTATACACAACTTAGTCTAAACTGCAAATAATTTTAAACACCTATAGAAATGAAAAGATAAAATGTCAGTATTTCAAAATGTACATACAATTTGCACTATCTTCAAATAACACAAAAGTTATATAATACCAAATAAGCATATAATAAAAGGATGTCATAAGTTTGCAAAAAATACTTTTTGTTAACAAAGAGAACAAAAATATTGTTTCATATAAACAATCATGTATTCAAACATATGAACTGATAATTACTAAACAAAATTATTATTTAATATTTATGCAATATACAATCCTACGTTTTCTAATTGTAAAGTTAAACTGATTAATAACAATTAGATCACTGCAGTTAAGCTTATTAATAACACAAATGACAATTATAAATATTATAAATAACGTTGTGTAGTGTAAAGATACAACACTACTGATTCTTATATATAACATTCAATATGTTTTAAATGCAGAAAATAACTGACACATCAGCAAACAATAACAGCAATATAATTTTAAAACAATAACAGTAATATAATTTTAATAATATAGAATTTTAATACTATAGAATTTTAATCGAGAGAATAAAAATAATAACAAGTAAATAGTCTAATTACGTATGAGAGGATTGAGTCTAACATCCATTAAAACTATCGTAGTATTAAACTTTAATATTTCTAATAAAGCCTTTCCACCCGTCTCACTTATACCGCATTGTTGTAAATCTACAGCTGTATGGCAAACAAAACACATTTCTTAATGCACAGTATAGGATAAGCAAAAATGCATGCAATCTTGCAACTTGATTGTTTCTTTAATGTCACATCAGAATAAATAGATATTTCTTGACACATTGTGGATTAAATTTGTATAAATCAAGCGATAAAACACTAGATTCTTTCTTAATAGAGTCCATTAAAAAATAATTTCCTTTGTAAATGATGGTGCAAAATTGAACTGATTTTTATTCCTAAAGGGGAGCAAAAATAATATCAAGATAAAAATCAGATAAATAAATTTTATCTGATTTTTATCTACAACTTAGCATTTTAATAGTCAGCTGTTAAAATGCTAATCAAATTTAGCATTTAAACAGCTCAGTGATTGTTAAAATGTTAAATTGTATATATTTTAATATTAGCGTATATGGAATAAATTACAATCAGTAAATAATCATTCAAAATGTAACATATCCTAAACTTATAAACTAAAAGACATTGACAAATACCTTTAACCCACAGATCGTCCTTGAGTACATCAGCTAGAGTCTGCGCACCTGCGTCTCCTATCATAGGATTACAGTTAGCGGTGATGCGGCGTATGCCAGACATGCAATCTAGATCTGGCTTGCGATAACGCAGGCTACCCTGCCACGCTTCATTATGCCGCATCATTGCCTGATGCTGCACATTTGAAAATACATATAAATCTAAATGTATAAACATTTAGATTTATATATATTTTTAAATGTGCAGCATTCAATTAAAATGTTCAGATCTATTGGTTTTGATCATTAAATGAGAATACTTTAATGCATTGCAAATAGATAAAGAACAAATGGTATTTGTCAAATACTATTTATAAGCACTTTGTTTTCTATTTGCTCTTTTGTTCCAGCAATAAGTATAAATAAAATATAACATATATATAATAAAGTATTTCTAAACAACAAAGTGTTTAATAAAGTATAAGTACTGTAAAGAATAATAAATAATGCATTCATTAGTACATATAAAGTATCTATATGTACAAATAAATATATTTATATACATATATTAAGAATTTATATTAAATAATGTAATGTAAATCACTCCCTTTGAAACTTACTTGCTATTTCTCATCTAAACAGACAATAAAATAATTAAATAATAAAACAGAATATAATTAAAACGATTATATATATTAGATAGATTGATTTACTATACCTTAATAACTTCTGCTAGTATATCAGCAGCCCTCCAAGTCAGTCCACAGCTAGAGAGATTAATAGATGTGACACACATTGTGTTCTTTATAGCCGTGCATAAAACTGGTAAACAATTACATAAAAAAACTCTATAAAAAAAATTATTTTAATTCGTATGAAATATACAAGATAACCTAAATTTTCTAATAACTAAATACTTAAGTCACAAACTAAATATAACAGATAAATAATCATCAAAATTATTAAATTTGATCTAAATAATTCGTAAAATCTAAATGATAAAAATTGCTAAATAAAAGAGAATTAATATTTACTTTCAACAACTTCATCTCCCAGTATACTGTACTCAAACGATATATGATTGAGTGAATGACTCTCACTTAGACCCTAAACAAACAAATTTATATAAATTATATTTTATAACTATGTATCTATCAATGCAGACATAACTTTCCGCATCTAAATTGTCATGATTACTCTGTAATCATAATCATGTCGTCATATAATCAGCTTAATCACAACGTCTATCAAATAATTTGCAAAAAAACTTAGAAGAATGAGAACAATGACAAATGTAACTTGAGAAATATACAAAACTAAAAAATAACAAAATACAGTAAGTGACACTGCTCAAGTTAAACAATAACGTTTCATTGTCACTATCAAATGATTTTGAAAACATAAACTTTCAATTAACAAAAGTTAAATATACAGCCATGGAAACAATTAAATCACAAAATACTATTTATAAGCACTATATCCCTGGATCTATTAAATGCAAACAATTATCATGCTAAGCATATCTCTATAAGTGACAAATATCACAGTATAAACCTTGGCTAATTGTGTAGCATCTGCCTCCCTCAATGGAACACCTTGTAGTTCAATACATTTAAGCGCTGTGTTGATAGACAGACAGTCTCTGAGAGCCTTAGACAATCTATGCGTTATTTCTTTAGAACGAATGGCTGGCATTCGTCTCTTTGAACTAACACCTCGAGCATCTAAAGAATAATAACAGTATAACATGCCGTATGCTTAAATGATTCGTTATAGAAGATTTCAATTAATTTATATTATATCAAAATCAATTTTAATATTATTAAATTGATAGATATTATTAAATGTAGTTAGAGCTACAAACTCTGAACTATAAGATTTCTTAATTGCTGTAGAATATCTTTCATTTGACGGGGTTTAACTGCTATTAACTGATTTGTTCACTTATTTATTTGCTGGCTTATTTGCCAATTAGCTTCTTTGATGTTTTACAAGCGTTTTCTATTTGCTTACCATTTTCATTGCCAACATGTTGGTAGGTGCTTCTGATTGCTACGTATTCAAGAGTTCGATTTATCTTCAATGTGTTCAATATCGGTATCCAGTCAGTCAACCTGTTCAAAATGTCATCATTCATAACAATCACTATGAAATAATTTTATAATGCATAAGAAAAGTGTCTGAGACTAGAATTCTGATTTAAATACTGAAAACAATAGCGCACTATATGACTAGAAAGTATAGAAAAAGTAACAAAAATCTATGAGAAAAAACCTACGCAATAAGAATGATTTAATGAACAGATTACAATTTATACAATCAAATTAAAATTATGACTTGTCGATAAAATGTAAAATCGTTCACTTACAATCTCAATGTCTACCATTTGAACCAAGGTGATTTTTTAACTTTTTCAATATATGCAACACTTTTAGAGTCAAATAATTGAATAAGTATATAATAACACTCAGATCATAAACTGTCCAGTTTAACTAACCTGATGCGATCTGCACTGATATCAAGTATACGTTGTTGTAGATGGACTTTGACCGCGGCCACTGGGTAGGTATTATTTTGAGCACATTGCGCATCATAATGTGCAGCAAAATCAAGTCCATTCTTCTGACGAGCAGAGGCCGACTCCATTTTATTAAAACTTCTGTTGATTAGACCAAAAAACGAAGACACCAAACCGCTATCAAACTATTGCATCAAATATAAACAATGAATATAGTGAATAAATGATTGCATTACTCGCAACTTAATCAGCTAAATCAAAATGACTATATTTCGAAACTATATGTCTTCTAATAAATCGTGTTTAAACCTAAAATAGACTTATCTAATCGAACTCATTCTCTTTCATTGTCTAACAACAAATTCAATTTAATTCCATGTAAATAAATTATAACTACTGCAATATCAAATGGATTTAAAATAAAAATAATTTGCTTAATAAAGATAAAACTTAGGCGACGGAATAAACTTGATTTAACAAGTCCTAACATGTCTTGAAGTAAATAAATTACATTTATAATATTAACGTAATGTATTCGAAGCTATAAAATTTAAAAAGATCTTTATATTAAGTAAACGCAGAAATGCACTTCAATTAAATACCCTGTCCGGAGAATTTTAAATAATTTTTAATTTTTGTTTATATTTAATTAAAAAGATAATATTTTCATAATTGTAATATGGCGCTTCATTGGTACGCAATGCCACTTTGATGTTTTTTTCTGCATACTTTGAGGGGGGGGGGGAGGGGAAAACGACAGTTTCTTTTAAGTAATGATGATTATGAATATATAATTTAGAGTATCTTTTCTATAAAGAGCTTATTATAAACTCCAAAAAGATAAGGCAATATTATGGCAATAGGTTAAAGAAAGAAAGAGAGTTTCGTGAAGTTTTATAAGAGAAGATTACTACCACAAATTGGCACGAATAGGCTAAGAGGAAATTTTTCTCCTGTGTCAAAAATGTCCGTAAACATCTGTTTACTCGTTTTAGATTTACTTTTTGTAGTGATTTTCTTCCCCCTCTCCACCAATTTTCGATGGTGATGTTATTTTCCTTCGTAGAGTTATAACTAAAGATGTGGCTTAGGCTGTTATAACATTTATGTTAGGTTTAGATTAGGATTAGCATTGGGAATAGGTTACAGGCCTGGCGAGAGGGGGGGGGGGAATGGGGGGACAATTGACCCGGG